>VDFB02019545.1:0-119605 GCA_007258455.2 Sequoia sempervirens
CTCATGGGTTAAGAGAACATCTGAAAGCTCTAGAACACTTTTTTCAGGAGGTTGGGAAGCAAGTGAACATTGCCAAGACCAAAATCATGATTTTCCCATTGAATAGAAAAGTTAAGCAGAATACCTTTCTTTTTTGAGGAAGCCCACTTGATATGGTGAAAGAATACAAGTATCTTGGGATTGACTTTAACTATAAACTCAATTGGGAGACTTGTCAAACAAAACGAATACAAGGAGGTTGGAAAGCCTCTTACCTACTTCAAAATAGGTGTAGAAAATCTGAACGTTGGGATTGGAAAACCAAGAAAACCCTTTTTGGTTTGCTAGTTACACCAGTTGTACTTTATGGGTGTGAAGTGTGGGGAAGCAGTACATGTCAAAGTGCAATTGGAGACAACTAGAAAGAATCCAAAAACATCTAATAACAAGCAATCTCAAAGTTAAAACCACAGTCCCATATGAATTTTTTTTAGCTAAAGCAGGGACTTTTCCATTGGAAGCATTGACATTAACCCAGTTGATAAGTTATTTAAAGAAGGTTGAAAACATGGATAACCACCGTTGGCCCAAAATGGTTATGGAGGAGACGCTAGATCATAGGAAGAAAACTTGGATGAAGCAGAACAACAAGTGAATGAACAAGTGGGACATCAATTTGCAAGAGTGTCCTAGCACCTATAGTGAAATAAAAAGCTATGTGATTGAAAAATTAGAACTACCATGTGGACAAAATAGATTGGGCAAAAAAAACATATTACATCAAAGAGTTTAACCCAACAAAGGATCATGGTGAAAAAACTTATTTAGGCATGATTATTAAAGGGAAAGTGAGGTTGTTAGTTGCACAATTGAGGATGGGATCGCATCACCTTAGGTGTGAGACTAGTAGGTGGAAGATACCCAAGGAAACTTGGGAAGAAAGAACTTGCATATTTTGCAATAAGGGGGCAGTGGAAATGGAATGGCACTTCATCATGGAATGCTCAACTTATGAAGATATATGTAGTCGGCACGAAAATAGTTTGAAAGTTGACAATATGCACCAGTTATTTGAGGAAGATAAGATTAACCAAATGGCCAACCTTCTAGTCAAAATCAATAGTAGGAGATCTGACTTGGACAAGAGCATGAAGAAAAATCAAGTATGTTTGTCTCGGTCCCATAGATTGTTTAGTCTCGTGAACGTCATTAAAATCTTTGAATGTTGATTTGAATTTTTTTTGTGGATTCGTACACTTCAACATGGTCGTATCATTTATTGAGTCATACCCCCTTGCTTGGTTTGCAAGTTTTGATAGGAGCATTTGATGGTTGTGGGTATTGGTTTAAAATCCATTCCTTGGCTGGGCAATCATTATAGGACCTTGAAAATAGTTTTATTTATACATATTAAATTCTGAAGTGAGGTCGTACATTTGAGTTGAAGCCGTACCTAACAAAGGGTGACATGGGGTTTAAGAATTCAAGCGCTTGGTTTTTTTGAAAGCTTAGTAGTTCTTGGATGGCGTCTAACTCCAGTTGATAATATGCAAAAGTGATATGGTGGAATTTCATTGAGTTTGTGTTGGTTGTGTCGGTGGTTGCACGGTACGTGAGGCCTGCATTGTTGCACATCTTTATCTTTTCTTGAACATGTTGCTACAAACTAAAATATTTGCTTCATTTTCAGTGGAAGACATCATTCATTGCAACTTAACAACAGATTATTATACTGTGTGAAAAGATGGGTAGTTTGAAGGGATAGGGTATTTCCTGCAGTGAGTTACAATCAATCTGCAACTGTCACAACTTTAAACACCATACCTATAAAGTGTCACAAAACTGCTTGTTGAATAATGGTGAAGATGGAAGAAGAATATTGATGTAATGTTGTCAAATCTGAAAATTAAAGGTCGGATCTTTCTCTAATTATTTGTTTCCGAGTAGAAAATATGGAGTGATTGTTATATTGTGTTTGTTAATGAACAAATGCTATTCAAATTATTGTTCTTTTATATGTCAAATCTGCATCAAATCCATGCAAACATGCACATATCTACATGCAAAACTAAAACACACTTCACAAGGAAAGGGGTGACAACTTTAAAAAAAATTGGGTAGAACATTTCATGATTGTGTGATTAATGATTGAAGAGAATGTTTTATCTTAAATATGAATCTATAGGAAGGTTTTGGTTGTGCAGTCCACAAAAATGTAGTAAGTTTTGTTTGGGTGATTGCACACATTAAACCTAAATTAGTTATCATTGTGTGGGTGATGGCACACATTTGCCTTAAATCGGTTATAATTATGTTGGGAATTACACACATTTGCCCTAAATTACCTATAATTATATTAGTAATTGCACATGTTTTCCCTATATTACTTATAATTACATTAGCAATCACAACATATTTATTCTAAATTGGTGATAATTGTGAGGATGATACCTTCAAATTGGGGGGAAAATAAAATGACAAACAATCACAATAAAAATGATAAATATTCTTGTTATGTTGGCAATAAACAAACCATAATTTTGAAAAATGAAAATCTAAATGTTAGGTGACTAGACATAGATTAAAATTTGGTATGATCATATCCATTATGGTGATCAAAGTTTACTCCAAGAAATTAACATGTCTATGCCAAGGTGAATGCATTCCACATACAAAACAATAAAATTTGGAAGAACAAATCAACAAGGAAATGTGTACATTTTGTCATTTTCAAGATGCCAAAATGTAAAATTTTTGGCCTATTGGCAACAAATTGCCACTCAAAATTTCCCTAGTTAGCACTTCCTCTATCTTGGAAGATCCGCCTAATCTTCCATTTCTCATGTCTCACGAAAGTAATCAACAAGCCACATAGATGCAAACAAAGCTTCCAATATTACATGAGGGGTCAAATTTTTTGAGATGAAAGCAAACTTAGACAAGTGAATTGGGCAACTTCACAATCAAACTATTGAGAAAGTTTTGTTGCAGTGGAAATGAATGTAGTCTAAAGATTCGATGTGAAAGCCAATAACCATTTCATCAAATTTATTCATGTCAAGCTTTGAGGTCAAATATTTCTTAAATGGGGTAATGTTAGGAACCCTTTTTTATATATGTTAAAGGCCTGGGGTACATGTTTTATAAGTCATTCTATTAGTTAATTAGAATAAAAATATGTATTCCATCTACGCAGGGAACTAGTCATTTTAGGTAGTTGAATGTTTTATATCATATATATTAGAAGTGATAGTTATAGATAATTGAGAGCTATATGTTGATACATAAGAAGCAAAGAGTTATCTTGATAATATTGTATGTGGAGTTGGTGTTCTATTAGAGAATTTCCCCTTCAAAGTAGCACCACAAACATTAATATATTTACATTCTCTTGCCCATATTCTTCAAATTATTCTCTTATTTTATATTAAAAATTGTATTGAACTTTACAATATTTTCATTTACATTTGTATGTTCCTTGTACAATTCATTATAGCTAACATTAATTCACAATCTAGTCAAAACCATATAGTATTTAAATAAATTTTCAATTCAAAATTAATTCACATTAAGTAAGTTTAATTAAGATTCCATGTTTGTAGTTAAGTTAGTTGGTTAAGAGAGATTAATTATTTAAAGAAGATTACTACAAATGAACTTTTTTTTATTTAAAGTCGATTGCAATAATTTCTAATTTAAAGTGCTTTTATATGAATAAAGATTCCCTTGGATTATTTTGGAGAAATCATTGACTTCTTAGTGCCACAACGGCTTATAGATCTTGGGTTAGTTTATGGTATGCTTTATACCTTGCACTAGGTTTTTACATTTATACATTTTTATCTTATTTAGTTTCATGCTTAATTTTCCCATTCTTGGGGTGCATTTGATTCTTACCCTTTTCCATATTTATTCCTTTCTCACATCTTTATTTCAATATCTTGAGATGCTTTGAATTTTCCTATAATCCATGCCACTTGATCATTTACCTATTATTTTCTCCTCAACCTTGCACAACCTTATGTGTATTCATTACTATGATGCTTTTGATTAGGATTTTTATGCTTATCTATTCATGATTCTATGTCCATATCTTATGATGCTCATTACATGCTTATTACCTTTACCATGCTTAGACCATAGGCTTATGATGCTCATATTTTATTTTACAATTATTAGTTCCTTCTTATGATCATATATTTCCATCTCATACTCCTAGATTTATTTAACTAGATTGGTGGTCATTGTACCCTCCCCCCTTCATCACATATATGCTAATTCAAGGTAACAAGCTATCTAAATGCACCTTTATGATTGCTCATTTCTACCCATTTATCTGCACCTTCCTCCATATCTATCAACATGATCATTTAGCACTAATTACCAAATTTATTCAACAAGGGACTCCTTACATCAATGTCTAGGCAATTAGACATTAATTATGAGCATATCATGTTTTTAGGGCCTATACATTGAGCTTAGATTGATGTCACATTCCCAGAGTTACATAGTGAGCCTAGATTGTCATGTCATAGTTTTAGAGTCACCCTTCCATCAAGGGCATCATGTCTTCCTGCTTACATCTTACACTTTCATATCCATATCCTTTCATTTTGGAGCATCATGCCTTCCCCCTTCCATCTTATATCACCATATCCTTATGTTGGGGAGCACCATTCCTCCTAGATTCACTTCCCCCTTCCTCTCTTTACACATTATGATTTCATTGGCATGCCTTTAGATCAAAAGGATAGTTCTTTCCCTCTTACATCTTATATTTTCATTGCCATATCCTTACATTTGGCAATGTCACACATTCCCCCATCATTTTCTCTTCTCTTACCACATCTTTAGCATTTGTACTTGCATTACAAGCATCACACATTTCCCTTACATGTTGATAGTATATTGTCATATCTTACATTATTGGCATTATACATCGCGGCCTTATATACCATGCTACCATTGCCACATTGGGGAATAATGGCTTCCCCTTCAACATTTCATCCCTACATTTTTTGAGATATACTACCAATTTAGGGATACCATAACCTTACACACTCTATCAATTACAAGTTATGTCATGTATGGAGATCTCTACTACCACTCAAGATACCATAGCCTTCCAAACAATATTGACTAATTCTTATGCCATGCATTGGAACCTTCATCACCACCAAGGACCTGTCACTTTGATTAATATGTGCTCATGTTGCAACATCAAGGTATATGCCTTTTTTAGTGCCTTACATACCTACACATGTTTTTTGGACACTAAGGGCCACATCACCACTTTCATTTTACCATGTTGGGGGCAACTTCATTCCTAGACATCATCTTTAATCAATGTACTTATCACACTTATCAATTGATATATTCTTGTTGCTTATCGTGTGATGTGTTCATTATAGTTACCGGTTTGCACGAATTACATGCTTAGATTAAATTTACATTTCATGTACTCTTTTTCTCTCTCCTTCAATTCCTTGCATTCTACAAATATAACCAAACAAAGTGGGGACCATATTCTATCAATAACACCCTACATTGAATTTACACATGATTACAAGTGCATGCAAAGATTAATTATTGTGACCAAACAAATCATTACCATGCAACAAAGTGATACCTAATAGGTCATAGCATCTCGTGGTCATCGATTTAAGTCAAGAATTGCCACATTTTGTATAGGAAATAACTCTCTAAATCTACTTCTCCATCTCTCTATTGTGTTGCTTATGATTGATAACAGTAAAATTTAGCTTGCAATTGTTTTCACTTTCTACTTGTACAACAAAAGCTACTTGTAGCATATTTTTTCCCTTGTTTTGCAAGTTCCTTTGGCATTCAATAGGTTCCATTATTTTTTATGAACCCTAGCATATGTGTTTTTTTTCCCTAAATATTTAATTTACATGCATGCTTGTGAGTGCTACATACGTTGAGATACATGATCATACCAAGGTTTGTGTGTACCTCAAAGTTGGGGTAAATTTAAATTATGAGATTCCCATAGCCATGTCAATTCTCAATTAGTTTTGTGCCCATTTTGAGAGGATGACTTCATACACTTACATAGTGGCAAATGGTGTAATCTTGTGCAAAGTCAAGCTTGTTCCCCATACACTTTCTCATCTATTTACACACATTCCTACACATTTATATCATGCATTATCCATATACGATCAATCTAATAGTTCCATCTAAATTATGCATTTATTACACCCATTCATGCACCTATCACCATACATATGTTGTCCACCTTTATTTCATGATTGCTCTATCTTAGGTCATTTTAGTAATGTAGGATCAATTCCATAGCCATGGATCTAGACCTCAAATTTTCAAATTATAATTCAAATATTGGCTAGTTCCCACCCATTAATTTCTCGTCTAGAGCCAACTAAACACATGTTTGCATAATTTTATTGATATGATTTTATATTTAAAGGCATTTAATTGCATTTATTTCAAATATCCTCATATCATATTTCATTTAGTCATCCACATTAAAGGAGCATGCTAGATACACTTCCATTAGGGTACTGAAATGAATCTAGACTTGCACATTCATCCAAAATCAATTGCACTCTAAATATTGTTGTTTTCAATTATTGGCACAACCATGAAGTCGATCCTTTTTTTAGGGTTGACTTGGGAGAAATTGAGCTCTAGCAATCTAACAACCCTCTAAAGGTATTTGTAAATATCACTAGTCTAGGTAGCATAAAAAGTAGTAGCAAGTTTTACAAAATAGGAATCAAGATTGCACATTGTATTAGGTCATTCATGTGGGCAAGGTTCAAATAGGCATTTGCAAAAGTGAACCAAACCCACAAATTTGACCCTACACAAAGTGTACAAACTATTTGGATTTTGAAACAAAATATAGACGAGGATCAATTTTCAATCCCAAGATCCAATATTCAATGTCAAATTAGGATTACCCTTCTTTCTCAAACATAGACTAAGTAATGTCTTTATCACATTTGCTTCATGTACTTTACCAATTAATTATTTATTTTCAATGTCCTATACTCTCAATTATTTAATTTAGGTTAATTTGTGTTTTTATTGATACACATTATTTGATTAACCTAGATTAAGAGTAGGGACAACATCATTTTCCTTTACAAGTATGTTTCTTTTAATAATAATTATTGACATTAATGTTAGTTTTATTACATGTTTAAGGTTGAAAAAAATGGTGGTGGAACAACTACTTCATGCAACACCCAAATGAATGGCTAATTATGATATTGATATGCTTGTCATTTATGATTCAAACTAATATTTTCTCTCGATAAGTGATGTGGAATGAGATTAGAGGAGATAATCTTTCTAACTTGCATATTATTTATGCCTTGCAACAACATCCCTAATTTCAAGTAAAATCAAGGAACCCATAAATACTTGCCCTTTGGAGCCTTTTAATCTTGTGTACTAGTCCTAGTTTGAAGACCCTTACATTGCTTTTAGTTCTTGCCTCTCTATTTTTCCTTATATGGGATCTTGTTGATATTCATTCTTAGACTTGTATTTTGTGGCTTCCCTTGTTTTTCAATCTATTGCTTGTGTCTTGTTCTCCTTCGGGACCTACTTTTGTTTCGTTAAGTGTTTGAACCTCACCCTTTGAAGGGGCTTTGTCAAATCTGGGCAAACTATAAAAATTTGGGTTGAAGACCTAATTTTGCATCATTCAAGTGTTAAATTGCTAGAGCATGGGCTTCCATGTGAAAACTTGAAGAAATTATTAACAAAATTCACTAAATTATGCATTTGTGAAACTTCAAAAGCTTCACAAACTTTGGTAGTTATTTGTCTTTCCTAGTTTTTTCTTTCTAGATCTTCAGAGTCTTTATAGAAATTTCAATCTCTCATGGACATCAAGTCTTCCCCTAGTTCCCACATTCCCACATCCCCCACTATCTTTGTAGACTTGTGGACTTCTGATGCACTTAAGCACTTCCCACTATTTCCTCATTTCCTTTAGCTCTCTGCATTTCTACCTTCCTTTGGGATTTCCCTTGCAATTTTACCTTTCATGCAAACTTATGATTTAGGCATGATAAATTTAATGATGGATTGAAGAAGTGAAGGACTAACACTTGGTTTATTATATCTTATAGGTCACTTGAAATTGTAGAACTTGAAAACTTTCATGGACTTGTGCAATTTTGGGATTTCATCCCTTCCCTGCTTCCCCACTTCCCCACATGCTTTCTTTGCCTTTGTGAAAAAGAAAATTTGTCCAAGAAGTCAACACTTTCTCCAATTTCCCACACCCTCACATCCTTGTTTCCTTTGTGGAAATGTGGAAGTTCCATGCACCTTGGCATCTTCCACAAGTTCCTTACTTTCCTCCACTTCCTACATCCTTGAAACATTCCTTAAAACTTCATCATCTCCTTGTAAAATTGAAGACTCTCCGTGGATCTTATCACATGGTCCAGTTCCCTTTCTTGTTCCACCTTCCATATTATTGCACACTTAGACTTGTGAAATTGCAACCCTTCCAAGGACCTCTTCAAGTCCAACTTCTTTCTCTACACAAACTTCTATAACTCAAGCATTAGACTTCACCTACTCCCTAGAACATAGCAAACAACCATTGATGAGCATTTCAAATCCCAACATGATCTCTAAAGTCACCCATACCTTTGTGTGTACCTATAGAGCCTATAGAAGCATGGATCTATATGCTTTTCACATGGGCATGGAAGAAAAATGGATGACTTGTACACCTTGGCCTATGTGGGCATGATGTCAATGGCATGGCCACCATGTTTGTTGTTGTAACCTTTGTTGACTATGCCCAAGGGCTACAATATAGCGTGAATAAGTTGAAAAGTGTATATTCATTAGAGAGGAATATAAGGTAAAAATGTAGAACAAATCAAGTTAGGAGTAGGGCGTTAGTTTTTTTTCCTTACATTTCTAGGACAATATCTTAGCAAACCCATTTGTTTTCAAGGAGATTATTTTAATCAAATAATGTTACAAACTTAACTTTAGAAGAATATAATGCAAAGTCTTTCAATGTTCTTATCAATTAATGGGTTTTGAGTCTTCCTCTTGCACATGAAAATGGTGCATGATGCTCATAACCTCTATAATTGAGTTCTCTATAGAAGATTGTGACATCTCTTGTTCCAGTTGTGCAATAGCATATTGGACACTGGATTGGTTACCTTGCAGTTTGTTCAACTTGTAGCACAATAGTTGTCTTTGAAGATTTATACTCTCCCTCTAAACTCTTACTCTTTTATTGTTTTTTATCAAATGGTTCGAGTAGAACTTAGGTTAGTTTATTTGAAATTTGAAATTACATTTGGATTAATGTCGCTTTCTTCTTTCTCCTATAATAGCATAAATCTTAAAACTAATGTTCACTTGACCTAGGGGAGAGGGGCCAGTAGTCGTGCGGGGTCCAATAGTCGTGCAATTAATTGTGATTATTCATATTAATACTAGAATGAATTAATATTATATCTTGTATATATTCATTTCACAAATTAATCCAAATATTACCAAATATGTGACATTATGGGACCAATAGTTGTTCAAGTAAAAAAAACATAAATACTTTCATGAACAAGTGAAATAAATATTTTTTTGTTTCAAATAAAATATCTATACTATCCACCATAAGTGTCATTTATAAAATTAAATGCTCATTTGATAAAATAAAACACTCATTTAAACAAGTATTGTTATTATAGTGAACAAATATTGTTCTTATGTGTACAACTATTGGGGTAGCAATGTACAAGCATTGAAGTATTTAATATTAATAGTTTGTCATATCACAAATATAAAAGGTGAGCACAATAAATACCATGTATTTTTTCAATATATGTGAAGGATTTAAAAAAAAAAAGTCTTCAACTATTGGTTCATTTTTGTTTGATAAAGTTGTAATTTAAATAATTATGTGTTGTTTTAATAACAAAAAATAGTTTTTATGTGTTCAAATATTGGTCCATTTGTGTTGAATATAAAAGCTAGAAATAACAAAGATTTATGGTTACAAATAGGTATTTGGTCCATTTAAGTTCATATAAGTTTTATTTTAAATAAATATTCTACAAGCAACAAATGATATTTTTTTGTTCGACTACTAGGGGTACCATGATTAAGATTTGGTCGAATCTTTAAAAAGTCACAATTTGGACACTTCTCAGTAGATGTGCTGATGTGGCAAGTTGCATGATGAGTCACACCTCCAAACCTTAGTTATAGATAGATAAGATGCTAGTCCACATTTCAAAAAAAAAATGAAGGTCCTACAGTATTCCAGTCAATCGCTACATGCTGACGAAGTTAGCCAGCACGACTACTAGCCCCTCTCCCCTACAAACAATACTAAAGAGATTCCCACTAGGCCCCTTGTTATAACAGCATCTCATCTACCCATTATGCGATCCTTGCAAAGCCAAGCGCTGACAATCCTAATACATTAGAGATATTGTAAAATCTCCTTGCAAGAGAGGGATTGCTTTTCTGATCCCTCATTGTCTATTGTGCGGTTTCACAGATAAACACATTTCATTCCCAATATTCATATGATTGAGAATTATTCTCTCACTAAAATTCATCTAATGGTTGCCTGGATGAATTTTATGCTGCTTCAAGAGCTGAAGTAATTGAGCACGATAGAGTTTTGAATTATCAATACAAATCTGAATTAGGATTCGATCCATCCTAACTGGAAATGGGATTGAAGAGGCAGTACTCTACATATTCAGCAATCCCCTTCAATTTTAATGTGTCAATTGAAGGCATGGGAGTGGGCATTTTTAAAACTCAGGACAAAACTAAAATATAAATGGTAAATTATCTCTCACTGATATAATCACAGCCATTGACAAACAATTCATATAGGTTAGTCATGTATACCATAGTTACCAAATTCAGCCAGATCTGTCTGATTCGGTCCAGATTTTTCAATTTTAATAGAAATTTTACCTTGTTTTTTTGCCTGCTGAACCAAACCAAATTTCCAAACGGCATAACTATGATGTATACTAATCTTCTTGTCAATCCCTTAATCAAAAGCTGGATAGGATACTTAGGATTTATCTCTGGCACAAACTCCGAAGCAGGAGATGTCTACCACTAATATATTGGGTGATCCATAATTTGGACAAGGAAACGGGTACTTTGGGACCCAGTCTCAAATATTGATTTTGTTGTTAAGTAGACTGCCATAAATGGGCATGCTGCATCGTGTATTGCAGAGAATTTTAGGCACCAAATTCTTTTAAGAGTAAATAGCATTTATAGTATCGATGGCTGTCTTCTTGGATAATGTAATTTGGATTGCTTCAGTTTTACAGATTCAAAGGTTTGCTGAATTTTACAAAAATATTGAAAGCATAGCAATTAGTTTCTTCTTATCCAAGCTGAAATTTCCCAGTGGTTTGGGCATAGTTGGAGCCTTGCCCGTAGCAGTATCTGGTACTTTTAGTCTGCTTCATGTTCGCTTGCTGCTATTCTCAAGCTTCAAGGCAAGTGCTTTTACCATGAAAGGGGTTACAGAATAAAAAGATTTGTCAGAGTTGGAAGAAGAAAATTAATTCTCTGATGAGGCATTTCCAAGTCCTTGATTGTTATTAAGCCAACATATTCAGAGACAATTAAAGTGATCAACTCTGACATTTAAAAGCAATTTTGTAGGTTTTTAAACCAAGGTGGAGAATACAATTTAGCCTAAAAGCATACCAACAATGCTTTCAATTTCCATGCTATTTATAGCCAAATTAAAACCAAGCTCAGCATTGTAGAGATGCTAAAACTTAAACAGTCTCTTCTAGATGAACTTTGGTTAGGTGCATTCAGTTCCATCTGATCTACAAGTTCAGGAATCATGGGTGACAGGTTGTTTTCCAAATATTGGCTAACAATCATATTGTATCTATAACAATTGTCGCTAATGATTTATGTATGGTGCAAAAGTAAAAAATAACATGGAGCAAATTTTGGTGCTGCAAATTTGTAAAACAAATATGTCCCACGTTTGTCATCAGTTTCTCATATTCTTTGCAGGCCTCCAAATTGGTACAAAATCATTTTTGGGGACTCTAAGATTTGTATGAAGTCAACTGTGTGATTCTCGTTTGTGTTGAGACTGATTGCACTAGCTCACCACTGAAAAATAAGTGTTAATATAAATTTTGAGGATACAGAAGATTTCTAAAATTTTGTCATTCAAACTTTAGTAACTTTTTGGATGACCTAGTAACTCAGGCATGTGCCATGGCCCAGCTAATTATATAGTATTTTATCTCTACGAATATACTTTTGGGAAATGCTTACTCATCTCATTTGGATAAGAAAACTGTTACTATTGAGCAACATGTCTGATTACATTGTTTTATTCACTCAATGCTCAATTACCTTGCAAAATGATACTGATATTACATTTGTAATACCTGATATTTATTTATAAATTTGTCTAACTAGAATCTAGACTCACAAGTCCTGATGTCCTCATGATAAGTGTGAGTGTGCAAGACTTAGCCTAGCTCATGGAAGTGAGACAGAAAAACTTAAATGCCTACTCCTTAATATGGTACATATCGACTTTTGGGGGGAGGTAAGAGAGAGGGGTGAGGCTGTCACTTCTGAAATTGAAGTGGTTTCATACAGCATGAATAATATTCTTCAACTCCAATCAGGAAATCTGAAAAATTAATGGTAATTTTCTACAAAACATGTCATTTTGGATTTAAGACTTCCACAAGAAGACATTGTACATATTAACATAATAATTCTGGATGGTACTGCATTGTACATATTAACAGAGGGCCATCCAAAACTCTTATTTAAAAACTCGTATTTTTCTTTATATATATACAAGATTTTAAAACGTGTAGTTTCACATGACATTAGATAGAGCAATACACAACCAAAAAAACTTTCATTTAATAACTAGCTAAAGAGATTTGCCAAAAGTAACTAAACCCTAGCTTACTTAAACCTTCAAATGGATGCACCCAATCAAATTTTTATATAATTTCTTGGATAGGCTATCACTAAAGCAATGGTCAAACTTACCTGCAAGCAACTTAAAAGCATCCTCCGTTAAGACCAAAGTCAAGAGGACAACCAACGTTGTTCCCATGAATGATATTAAGCAAGATTCAAGCAAGCAAAATGGAAGAAAGCATATTCATGCATGTCTCAACAAGCTTGCACTCTCAAGCTACAAACATGCATGCACCAAGTTAATGACGTGATAAAAAACTAGCTAGAATGCTTGGAGCAAAACTAACTAATCCGTTGAGTCAGACAGCCATGGAAAGCCACTTTGATGTTAGGTGGATGCATCCTAACTAATGAATTACCAGGAAACACCTGTCAAGTTTACTTACGAACAAAATAAAAGTGAAAGGGGAGATGACAACTCCAACCCAACACGATAGATGAATGCTTTATGCAAACTTTAGCTGATGGGAGTATAAGCAAGAAGTATTTTTAAGAAGAGGAAAGATGAGTATAATTTTTCTCACCCTCTTGAGCTCAAGTTGGGCCAAAACGAAATAAAGAGAAGGGCAGATTTCAAGTTTCTGGGAAGATGATACTGAATGGAATATCAAACAATTAGGGAAATCCAAGTGACTATGTTTGAGTGAATAAGGTATAAAACATCATAGACAATTCACTCCTATGAGGATGGAGCATGTTGTTCCCTACCTCTTGCAAAAAAACTCGAGCCATGGAAAAGAAAACTAAACTATGTTTGAGTGAATAAGGTATAAAACGTCATAGACAATTCACTCCTATGAGGATGGAGCATGTTGTTCCCTACCTCTTGCAAAAAAACTCGAGCCATGGAAAAGAAAACTAAACTAAAAGGCTGAAGAAAAAGAAACAAAAACAGGACCAAGTGTTCCAATGGAACAACCCAAAGACAAGCCTTGTACATTCTCAAATAGCAATGGAAACAAGCGAAAAATCTAGAGAAAAGAAAGCAAAAACACTTGCTTCCAAGCCAGCAGATAACCAAAGAAAATCACACTATAATGAATTAAGGCCCAGCTTCAGTAGGACTGGCCCCTGCCTAAGGCTTCATCTTGAACAAGATTCTCCCTTCTTGTGTGGCCCTCTCGAATGATTGAATCTCCAATTTTGGTATGCCAATTTATGTGGTGAAGGTTTAAAAGAAGTACATAGTTGTGGAAATACTTCACTATTGTTAGGTTAAAAACAAGTTCACTAGATTTGTAGGTCAGTTGAGAGAATATCTGAAGAGGCTAAGAGAGGAATAGTGCCTCCAGGAAAAAAATATTAAAGAAATCAAAAGTGGAACGTGCTCCAACAAAACTGTATGATAAATATATAAGCTTCCAGAAGACTGAATTTTCAAACTACAAGAAACTGAGATTTTAGCAATTATATTTATTTTTAGTGGTAAATCATGTCTGTTTCACTGTTGTTCATTTTATGCCTTTCTTTACAAAACCATGTATTTACCTTTTCATGGTTACATACCATGTAAACAAATACATCAATAACAGTATGAGCAATGGTTATGGTGGTGCACACAGCTGGTCCCAAAATGAATGCACTGGCTACACACCTGTATTGAGCTGGCAGCCACAACCCTACCTGTATCCTATGATTATTTTGAAATTTCTAGTGTTTTCAAATAGTTAAAGACTAGATAAATGTATAATACAAATGCAACCTGTACCCTTTGCACCCAAGATTCGGGAGTCAACACTAGGTGCCCAATGTATCCCCACATTCCTGCACCCAATTAACATTGGAATGAGCACAGGTAAATATCAGAAGTACACTTTTGGAGAAAAACAATGGCTCAAAATTTAAGCAAATCAAGATAATATTACGTACAGGCCACAGGAGCTTTAAGATTCTTGAATCCTTGTGCATGTTTGAGATCAAGTAGAGATTCGACCAATTAAAGTAAAAAATAATATTTTTTTTCTGTAAGTTCTTAGAGCTGCAGGTAGCATCCTTCAATGGATCAAGAGTTGAGTGCAATCCCTGGTCTAGTTTCAAAAGCCTAATAATACCAGACAATTTGTATCCTAACCTACTATTCCTTTCAACTTACATCTTTGCCTACGAGCTTCTCATAAGATTGATTAAATGATATGCTCAAGCTATCTTCTACCATTATACAAAGCTGCAACAGTATACTTCACTTTTAAAATAAACAAATAAATTCTCGAAGTATGCAAAACCCCTTATAGAGTATCTATATTCAGATTCCTCAACTAGTCTTCAATTGTTATGAAAAAATATTGCAAGAGGAGCCATGTCCAATTGCTCTCATGTAATTTGAGTTGGATTCAAATCTTCTGCCTTTAATAAACTATGCAATAAAAGTCTGAAGTAACATTCAATGATTCCCAAATTGAAAATATTATCAATTTTCAAAAACTTCAGTGGTCATTAACCAGGATTCATGATAAAATCAAGTCAAATATCTGCACAGATAGTGGAAGAAACAAATTACTGTTAAAATATATATCACATGGTAAAAAAACACTAGTTGTAATTTGCCACAAAAATATCTATACACCAGATCAATATATACATGAATTTGTTATAAATTAATCTTAATGTTTTTGAAAGGAAGCCAAATTGTCAATCAAAATTACAAACAAGAATAGCATAGAAAATAATTAGGCATTCACAAGATCAACCATTATTGAAAGGATACAAACATGAGTCCAGTCAACCACATACAACTTACTCAAAATTGATAAGCACCACTTTAAAGGACCATTTATCCCATTCATAAACCTAGTGATATCAAATGCAGAATTCAGCGTTATGTGCATGGGATTGGTGATTCCATGCATAGGCATTGGTGCACTTGACCGGTATGGTTAAAATGTATTCATCAAATGTAAGAAACAAGTATGAATCAAGTCAACCATGTACAACTCGCTCAAAATTAATAATCACTTAGATGCATTGCGGACCCATTGGCAAACCTAGATACAATGTATGTAGAATGCGTATTATGTACATGGGATTTATAATTTCATGCATAAGTACTAGTGCACTTTACCAAAATGGAAAAATATTAAAATGTAAATTGTCTAGACTGAAATGTGTAAAACAAGATTATGTCATGGAATAAAAATAAAACATAGTTATTGCAAAAGAGATGGTTTTGGACAAATGACCTAGTTCTTACTGGAAAATATATCCACTAACACTTTGATGTCTTGATCAAACCATATGAAAAGAAGGGAGATTGAGAAGTTCAAAATAAGATTACGCTTGATTGGCTGAAAAGGTCCCTAAAGAGGGATGCGGCTGCTTGTGACTGCCTAGATATAGATAATTGTGCGGTATACAATATAGAGAGAGCATTTCCCTATATGGAGTTTGGAGGCCTATATACCCCATAAGCACTTCATTGTTCTCAAATGTTTGACATATATTGTCTCATTATTTCACTGCAGATTGAGATAATATTGTTTTTAGGAGGATTTTAGGATAAAAATATGTTGACCGAGAGCAGCAACAGTTATAGCACATGGGAGCAAAAAAAGAATCATGAGCAACAAAAGATGAAGATTTTGGCTATGGGCAATGGAGGATAGGTCACTCCTGTTGGTCTACATCAAGGTTTTTTGACTTTCAAGCAGACCCCTCGGCATGACACGGCATTTGTGGTGCCCTTGACAAATTGATGGGGCAATCTTTGTGTTTTTAAGGAATGTAAAAATAACAGCGACCCTTTTCATAGGTGTAGAGACTTCTACTAGAAACAATTTTTACTTAAAAGCCCTAACCTTTTCCCCTTTGCTAATCAATCACAATTTGGCTATCTCATTGGTGCAATGCAGGATGCTCTATTTGATAAGCTAGATAATGAATCTGCCTCAAATCCTTCCATTTTTGGAAAGTCTACCTTAGTTACCCTAGGTGACTCTCACTCAACAATGCTTTTAGCGGATGAACCCTTGGATTTCCATGTTCCTAATCACAATGTTAAGGAAATTTTGAGAGCACGCAACAAGTTTCATGTCTTCATATGCTTGGGAAACGACCCATGTCTAAGGATTTTGTCTCATGAACCGAAACCATGTGGAACAATGTGATGTCCTTTTTATTTCTATTTTAGAACATGGTTTCTTTTTAGTGCAATCTCAGTCTATCAAAGATTGGGATTTTGTGTAGCTCAACGACCCATGATTCTATGGCAAAACCAGCATGTTCATGGCCCCTTGGTCTCCCTTTCTTAATCCAACGACCAACTCCATCTCCAAGATTTCAATTTGGTGGTGTGTGATCTTCCTTTGGCCATGCAAGACTCTAGTTTAATTCAAACATTGACCAATCAAATAGGAGAATTTGTGTGTAATGTCCCCAATCGGACAAACTTAGGAAATAGATGAATTTGCTTCTTGTTCCAATGTCTATATTTTGATTTTCAATGTTCACTATTAAAATTTAATTTTAAAATTTAAAAACTACTACTAGTTCAATGCAATCATTGCAATGTGTTTAAAATTTACTTATTCCTTAGGCTTCTACAGTAATACATCTTTTTTGAATTATTTTTTCAAGTACTATATGTATTTCAGCACCGCTCCTCCACCCCCCCGTCCCCTCATCTCTGCATCAGGAAACTCCGTGGAACATTGGTTCTATATTAGGGGTTTGCTTGTAAGAGAAAATAATATCTAATATTGTATGAAGTCTTGTTTTTGGTCGTACTATTGAGGGAGGTTGATAGCTGTACCATTTTTTTATTCCATTATAATGAGTTTGTAGTACTTAATTGCAGATTGTTTTAGACACCTAAGCACTAGTTTTGATTGAATGTTACTCCTAGCTGATCGTACCATCAATTTTTCCTAGCTTTACTACATCTATAAGTCGTACCTTGTAGGCAATACCATTGTTTCCTCTAGCCACCTCTTTCCCATTATACACTTGAGTTGGCCTAGTGGTGGAGAACTTGTACTCTTGAAAGAGAGGTCACAAGTTAAAATCCTGCAGGGGGTAGGGTATGTACACCTCGTATTGTGAAGCACAAGTTAGGTGCCTCCTGCATAATGGGAGTACGAGGCAGTCCCGTATACTTTAAGCCATTTGTAGACCCAAAAACATATCGTGGACTATAAAAGGACCTTACCTTTCCTTTCCTTTCCTATTCACAGCTTATGAATGGATTTTTAATGAATTTCTGAATAGTGTTTATGTGGTTGTACCTTGTTCTAGAAACCTACACATTTTTCCTAATCATATTATAGCATTTAGATGATGGATATGTGGTTGAATTAGACATAAGGAGACTGTATCAATCTGGGTTAATCAACTACATCAGCTAATCAATTATAAAATAATGATCATGACATGGTCTGCAGTCCTTCAACAGTTGTATATTTTGTATTTTGTTTGCAACCAACAATGGAATGATTTGTGCTCTATCAATCCTTCCTAGAAGCTGCCCCCTTTAATCAAAGAATTTTCATAGCTTCTTGTAGTAATTACCTTCCCATTGGCAATATGGATTTTAGCTACAGCTTATTCTAAGTATTTACAACGTTTATTTCAATCTATTTGGGATTCCCTTATCATGCAAAGGTACCAGTTTTGTCTCCAATTTTCCAAGCATTGATTTAAGTTCTTTTGGGTTTATTGAAGAATCATTTAAGGTACATTTTATTAGTTATAATCAAATATTGTAAACTAGACAATTTACCACCAGTATTTAAATTCTTTAAAATCCTAAACATTACCACCAGATACTGTTTTTCATTGTAATAGATCCTGGTCAATTTATCCACTAAATCCTATAAAAAATATTTTTTCACCTTGCATGGCATGTATCCAAATTGGGTAAATTAGTCCACCATTTTGATGTTGGTGCAATTCCACTTGCATTCAATTAGTTTGGCTTGATCAGAATTTGCATTCACTATCAACCAATTTGGCTTGATCGATTCTATGATTTGCTTATAACATAAATTAGATGGCTAGCCACCAATATCTTTCAATTGATTCTATTTTCCTTGTTCTAATCTCTGTATGCTCTCACCTTGCCCACATTAGGAACTTGGTAATCAAAAAGAGTTAGAATTTGAATGAATGCAAAAAATACATGTGGATTTGAGCTAATGCTATGCAGGGGTTATTATAGTATTTCAAATTTTGAAAAAATTAAAGGTTCTCAAGGGTGGAATCTAGATATTGAAAAAAGTTGGGAAATTTTGGAATAATTGATTTTAATTATTTTTAAAATTTATAACTTGTGAATGGTTTTTATTTTGTGGAGTAATGAATTTTTCCATAGAAATAGATAGATTATTCCTTGGGAAGTGTGTGTGCATGAAATCCCAATTTGTCATGATTGATCTAACTCTATTGGATTTATCTAGGGTAAAGACATTAATGGTTAAATCATTATGTTAGGAATGGAGAAATAGGTAAAGATTTGGAGTGGCCATCATTGCTCTAACTCTATGAGATTTTATCTAGGGATAAGACATGATTGGATTCATTAAATTAATATTAAAATTTGTGTTCAAACATTAACTACAAAAAATCTTAAATGCATCATTATTTTCCAATTCTATTGGATTTTATCTAGCATTGATGCAAATGTTGTTGGCAAGAGAACATTAGTTTCCAAACTATTGGAATTTATCTAGTTTGATGAAAAAGTTCAAATGAATGCATCCATTGTGATGGGTGTTACTTGAGATAGTAATGTCTCCAAAGTCCACTTTGTGTCTTGGAAGACCAAGGTGAAGACAATCCATGTCTTCGGCTTCCCTTTCTCTTCGTCTTTTGTAAATTGTGATCCTTGTGTGGAACCAATTTGTAAATGGAATTGTGCCTGATTTTCTTGTGTCTAAAGCCAATCATTCATGCAATGCTAATGTTTGCAAACATATGCTCATCTCTTAGTATAGAAGGGTGGGTCTCAGGGTCCCACATGTTTGGGTGGTGTTGATCACCATTGGGATGCATGATGGGATAATGTGCATGTCTTGGAGAGCATGTAGGGATCTCATCTCCCCTCAATTGTTGCATCTTGAACTATAATTTATTATATTTGGGAAAGTTCTAATATATGATTATTGGAAACAAAATTGTTAAGGCACTAAAAAATGGTAATTATATATGTACCTTATCTTTGTATTGGAATGCAATCCATCCATGTTTGGGATGTAATCTCTCCTTTGTAACCATGTAAGAATTGTGATTTATGTTGAAATTGAATCTTGTTTTGGAACAAAATATCATGATTGTATCTATATCCTAATGTGTACTTGTGAAGGAAACATGATGGATTAATCATGTTACATTCTATTTGCAATTATGTGAATGAATGGAAAATATTAATACTATGTTTTTATCCTCAATCCTAAGTTGCACGTGATTGCATGTCCCATTGTTGTGTTTTGAGTTGATGAATGCTTCCATGTAAATAGTGCATTTTTTTGGTAAAATAAATATTGGTGTTTTGTGGGTTTTAAGTATGTCATAATGTCGTTTAAGCTCCTTTAAGTTGGCTTTTTCAAACCATTCTTTAATAGCTCGTAAATGAACAAAGTTATGCCATGTCTTACATAGGTTGCTTTAGTCTTGTGTAGGCCTTGCTCTTCACTTGTTTTGAGGACTTGTGCCTCATTCATGGCTTGTTTGTGAGGACATTTGAGTGTTGTGAATCCATCCTTGGGTGTTTTTTTGAGGGCTTGAATATGTTGGGGATAAACTTTAGTATGTGCTTTACTTCTTTCCACTCTTTCCTGTCATTAGTATTAATGATGTGAATTGAGTACTCTATTGTCAATTGTGAGAGGGTTCTATCTCCTTCATTTTTCATCATGTTGACATCATTTTATGATGCTTGTGTAAGTCTTCTACTTGTGGTTCTATGTTGCCATGCATTTTAAAGGAAGCCAAGTATGTGGAAAAGCTTCCAATACCAATCTATTAGAGGAGAGAATGTGAAAATTTCTACAGTTTCAAACCCTCATCCAATTACAAAAAAGAAGATGGATATAACAGGTAAACCAAATAGCATCAAAGATACAATAAAAAACACATAACACCAAAATATACGTGGGGAAAACCCTTTCGAGAGAAAAACCTCACACTCCAAAAGCCTGAACAATGTATTATCTGTAAACAAATGGTTACAATACACTTGCAGTGCAAGCCTTTATAGGAGTTTGTCTGTGTTACAATTTTGGAGTCAATCTGGCAACATAACATTATCTCAACACAACATCATCATACAACTCCAAAATACAAGTGCTCAATATATCGGAGTTTACAATTCATAAATTAGACATTTTTAAATCGAATGCCAAAGGTTGAAGATGCAACATGGAAAGTGCAAAAACCACTACACATGCATAGCGGTAAGTTTCCAATTGTCACCACATGCAACATTGCAACTACCAATTGTCACTAAACTTGCACATGCAAAACCTACACCTACCAAATAATAACTACACCTTGAAAACTCACATTCCATGCAAACTCAACACAAAAATAGAAAATTCCTTCATGCACAACTCCACCTATAAACGGTAACTTCCAACTTGACTCCTCGAAAATAGAAGCTGCAAGTTATAACTCACAAGACAACATGGGAAGTTTATCATCATTAAACATTTAAATAATCAATGGTACGAAAAAACAAAGGTTGAGACATGTAAGAATCCAGGTGATTCTCAACCTCGAAACCCCAACTGTGAATATTGATTTTTGCAAGTTTTCTATTTTTTTGTGTTTTTGATAGGTTTTTGCATAAAACAAGAAAGCTGCGATTTTCTTAAATAAATACTAAAAAATTCACAATAAATCTAAATGCAATGAATGAGCTTGGATAGTGCTCAGAGAAGGTAGGCGCACAAATTTATTGAATATCCAGAGTGTTTACAATATCAAAATATGACATATGAATGAAAAAATGAATTTATTTTCAAAAAAACCTAGTTCTCCTTGTAGCCGCCTGAAGGAATGATGAAATTGTACGGCTAAATAAATAAATGGATCTCTGGTCTCCGAAAGTCAATACTAGATCTCTGTAAACCCTAGGTGCACCAAGTCCAACTGATAGAAGCTGAGATCTGAAGATATTCCACTGACAAATGAAAAGTACGGCCTTTCAGCAGTAGTATGGCCTGTACCAGCAGCAGCAATAAATAAAGTACGGCCCAATGAAAATGATGCCAGATCTCTGTAATAACAATCTCTGAGAGGTCGCCCCTGGTAATTGATGATAAATCTCTGAATGCTTTCTTAAATCGATTCAATATGATCAACTGCAACTTCTGAATGAAGTCACTGAGTAGACAATCTTCAACTGGTATTGCACAGTCTCAGTATGCCAGATTCTGAAGAGGTATTGTTCTCCAAAATCGAATCGTCTGCTAAAACCCTAGGTTTTGCAAACTCCAATGCTCAGAGCAAAATAGAAGACAAATTTGAATATCATATCATAATGGTTCGATTTGTCCTTTCCTGAGAATATATACCTCCTTGTAAAAATTCGACCCAAAGACTCATTTAATAATCATTTTAATTAAATGATTAAATATGCGCTTTTGACTTAGGAGAAATACATTTAATAATTGGCGCCTTCATTAATGAATAATAATTATTCATTATATCAAATATCAACACTTTATTATAAAGTATAATAAATACTTTATAATACGCCCCTTTTTTTAAATATTTAAATAATTAATAAAGTGACTTTAATATAAAGTCAAAAGTATTAATTATTCATTAAATCATTAAATACTCCAATATTTCTCTGTCTGATTGTCAAACTGATGAACTGTGTTGACTCTGAGCTAAACAGCTGAACCAGGTGACCTGCCCAAAATAGCAGCTTCCGCCTGTCTGACTTTCTAAAAATAGAAAGTCTCTAAAAAACCACTCTGAAGGATTCTGCGAAGGCCCAACCTGAAAAAACTACAACACTGAAGCTACAGAACACTGAGTAACTACCTCAGATGATCCTCTGCACACATCTGTCAGCCTACGAGGATCAAAATAATAGGCTAACCACATGACCAGCTGCGCTGACTAGGATGGGGACATCACAGTCCGCCTTCCCTGAAATTGCTTGTCCTCAAGCAATCTCAACTCTGGATGCTGTAAAATCTCCTCTGACTCCAACGTAGCATCCTCAACTGGAAAATCTCTCCACTTGACCAGGTATTCCCTGATCACCCGCCTCCAAAGGTGTTTCTCTCTCATCTCGAGGATGGCCTCAGGTACTAGTATCAATTTCCCTTCGTCATCAAGGGGTGGCAAACCTGGAGAGGGTATCACATGCTGACCCAATGCCTTTTTCAGGCGAGAAACGTGAAACACATTGTGAACCTTGCTATCAGCTGGCAAGTCCAACTCATAAGCAACCTCGCCCACTCGTCTGACAACACGAAATGGACCATAGTAGCGAGGCTTTAGCTTTCTCTGCCCACTCTTCCGCAGAGTAGACTGATGATACGGCTGCAACATAAGGTACACCATATCACCCACATCAAAGTCACGCTCATCCCTCTTCTGACATCTGCTTCACTGACTGTGCCCATGGATATTGTCTCTGAGAGACCTGTCCTGTTGACTCTGCATCATATCCCCTACACTCGCCACTCGCTATCGCTCAATATCAAATCCAAAAGGTTGGGCGCCTCATACCCGTACAAAGCCATAAAGGGTGTCATCGTATGCGTCATGTGGTGAGTCGAGTTATAGCAATACTCGCATAAGTATATATCCACCTCACCCAAGCTCTCTGCTGTCCAGCTATATAATTCGCAATTAACCTTCCACCCACTTATTGACAATCTATGCGCCCATGCAATGCTAGCGGATGAGTAGGTAATTACTGGTGTGGCGGTTTGGTCCTGAGCTTTGAACAACTCACAAAGTTGCTCATGAACCCATTTGTCTCTACTCGTGACTATCGTCAAAGGGCAACCCATGCAATTGGAATACCTCTGCGAAGAAGCTGCACTTGTCTGGCGATCTTTGTGAAAGTAGTAATGTCGGGAAGAAGTGGCCATGTTTAGTCAACCGATCAACCACTGCGTAGATACAATCTTTACCTTGGGCTTCGGCAAACCCGTGATAAAGTCCATCGATAAACCTCACTTCCTGTCGGTGCCGGGAAGTGGCTGGAGCATAATCGGCCCGAGGATGTGCCCGTGCTCCTGCTTGTTACGCTTCAGCAAGCGAACACTCTAGGACATCTTTATAACACATGGAGTTTTCAGCCCTTTCAAGTAAGCCGTTCGAACCATTTTATATGTCTTATAGTACCGAGATGGCCTGCCATGGGAAGAGCATGAAAGGCTCTGAAAACTGTAACCCTCACCTCAGAGTCAGGAACCAACCAAATCAGCCCCTTGTAAATGATCAAGTCATCTACAATAGTGTACCTATCATCCTGTTATGTCCTGTCAACAATGCTAGAAGCCCATGGGTTCTTAGCATACTCTGCGATAATCCGATGCCTCCAATCCTCTGTAATCTGTGCCATGGCATTCAACTGAGGTCTACGAGACAAGGCGTCAGCTACAACATTCTGCTTCCCCTTAATGAAAGTGATGTCAAAGTCATACGACTGCAGTTTGCTGACCCATTTTTGCTGCCTCTCATTCAGGTCTCGCTGTCCAAGGAAGTGTTTCAGGCTGTTATGGTCAGTACGAACACTGAATTTGCTGCCTACCAAGTATTGCCTGAACTTAGCCAAAGCATGCATAATGGCTAACATCTCCTTATCGTAAATGTTGTAGAACCTCTCAGGACCCCTAAGCTTCCTACTCTCAAAAGCAATAGGGTTTCTCTCCTACATCAAAATGGCACCAATGCCCTCTCCTGAAGCATCGCAAAATAAATCAAATGACTTCGTAAAGTCAGGCAATGCTAGCACTGGACATGAAGTCATGATCACCTTAAACCTGTCAAAGCACTCCTGTGCCTGTGGTGACCAAGTAAAAGCCCCCTTCTTGGTCAAGTTAGTAAGGGGTGCGGTGTGGCGTGAGAACCCACTACCAAATCTCCTGTAAAAAGCACACAACCCAATGAAGCCTCTGAGCTGCGTAAGGTTCTTAGGAACTGGCCACTCAACTATCGCTCGGACCTTCTCAGGGTCCATACTCACTCCCTTGGCACTGATGATGTGCCCCAAATATAACAACTCCTCCATACCGAGCTCACACTTAGATTCCTTAGCATAGAAGGACTCATCTGCCAAGATACCCAAAAAAGCGTCTAAGTGAGCTAGATGCTCCTCCCATGACCTGCTATAAACCAGAATGTCGTCGAAGAAGACCAATACAAATCTCCTCAACTGAGAACTGAAAACCCTGTTCATAGTCGCCTGAAAGGTGGCAGGTGCATTGGTTAGACTGAAGGGCATAACCAAGAACTCGAAGTGACCGCAATGACATCTGAAGGCGGTTTTCTCAATATCCTGCTCCCTCATCTGAATCTGGTGGTACCCAGACCTCAAATCGATCTTCGTGAAGAAGATAGCACCGTGTAACTCATCAATCAACTCATCGATGCGTGGTATAGGGTACCTATTCTTAATTTTCCTTTTGTTGAGCTGCCTGTAGTCCATCCTTCTTCTTCTTCACCAATACAACCGATGAAGCAAAAGGTGATTTGCTAGGTCTAATATGCCCCATAGCTAACAACTCGTTGATGGTCTTCTCTATCTCATCCTTGAGTCGTTTTGGATGTCTGTAGGGAGTGATCATAATGGGCTTTGTGCCCTCCTCCAATTCAATGATATGCTCCGTGCCTCTGTCTGGAGGTCTACCAGGTGGAATGTCACTAAACACTTTGGAGTGTTTAGTCCTCAAGATCTGTATGTCAGGGTGGTACTCACCCTTCTGCTGCTCCTGCTGGGCTGGCATCAACATGCACTCTGCTGCCCAGTCAATCATATCATGACGAATGAGTCTCTCCATCCGTCTGAACGAAACCATCCTCAGATTACTATCTCTAATAGCCTTGATGACATGAGGTCTCCCATCAACCTTGAACTTCATCTTCATGTCACGCAAATTGAGTGTGAACTCACCCAAATCGTGCAACCATGCCATCCCTAACACCACATCAGTATCTCCCATATTAACAACATAAAATTCAGTCTTGAATTCATAGTTGTTCAGTCGCATCGAAGATCAGTAATCTTTCGGTCACATCTGAGTGTGTACCCATCAGCCACCTTGACTCAAATACCCTCAAATGCCTCTGTCTGAATGCCACGTCTCTCCACCAATCGTGCATCAATGAAATTATGAGTAGCACCCGTATCCAATAAAGTGATCACCTTCTGACCTGCTAGGAGCCCGCGAAGTCTAAACGACCCATCTCTCTGAAGGCTAGTCAAACGGGCTTCCTGTAGCTTCCTTCCACCTTCGTGTTCACCCTCATTTTCGGACCTGTCATCATCTGAATGCTCGGAATCAGCTTGCTGGTCTGACAGATCAGATTGCTCCTCGCCCTCATAAAACCATTCCATCTGATTATGTTTGACCTTAGGACAAAGTGGGCATACATGTTTTTCATCGTAGGGTGCCTTGCACTAGAAACACAACTTTTTCTTTCGCAAGTCATTCAGTGTTTCTCTGTCAAAGGGTGGTGCATTTTGTCTCTTAGGATCCAGTTGATCCTTCCTTCTGTCAAAGGGTTTATTTCTGTCAAAAGACCTATTAGGTCCCGTGTAGGGTGTCAAACCTGAATTGAACTTGCTACGAAGTGTTGCAAGCTCCATGTTTCACGCCTTCCTCATGGCCTCCTGAAGGGTAGGAGGGTCAAAATCCTTTACCCAACCTCTCATAGGTTCTGTCAAACCCTCAACGAAGAGTATAATGAGTCTCCGTTCTGAAATACCAGTCACCATGACTGCCACTCTCTGAAACTCACCAATATAAGAATCCAAACTACCTGTCTGCCTGAGCTGAGCTAGCTCTCTGAAGTAAAGTTCTGGATCCTTCTTATCAAAGCGCTCTATGAGCCTGCTGGTGAACTCCTGGTAAGTATTGACTGCATGATGGCCAAGTGTATACATGCCGTGATGCCACCAATCATGCGCTATTCCATCAAGATGCAAAGTAGCAAACTTAATGGCCTCGTCCTCCTGCATAGGCCTCAATGATATATAGTTGTTCAATTTCTGGACCCAAGACCTCGCTGACGTCTTGTCAGACCCATCAAAGTATGGCAAGGTGATCTTGCTAACTGCATACTGCAAGTCCCTGTTCACCTGTGGCTGTGGCTGCTGATGCTGAGGGGCTCTACGGTCAAATCTGCCTCCTCCTCTAGGTTTATGAACATCCATAAACTCATGAAATGATAATGCCTGCCTGATCTCAGGTGCCAATGATAGGTACTCACCGTGAAACCTCGTCACATCTGCTACTGACATGCCATTATGTGGCTGAAACTCCTGATGTTGCCCCTGTTGCTCTGCCCCCGGAGTCGGAGGTGGAGTCTCTCTGGGTAAGAAAGTAGGCTGTCCAGGCCTATGCTCCTGATAGATTGGTGACAGTTGTTGTGGTACTGATGCCAAAGGCTGATCCACTGCTGCAGTCCTGCTCGTCTGTCCAATCTGTATATAATGTGGCTGTGATGGAGTATACTGCCTAATAGTGCCCATCAACTGGGACATCATGTCCATCATGTTATCATGCCTGCGTCTGAACTCCTCATCAGTAATGTCGCCCTCTGCATGTGCTTTCCCTGAATCCCTAAGTGTCTCTGTAGGAATCTCACGGTCTGCCATTAGGGTTGCAACACTGTTCTCGCTGCTGTTGGAGCTAGATATGTGAATACCAAGTACTCCTGACACTGTCTCACCTTCAGGAATAGGTGGACCTGTCCAATCCTCGGCTCTGCCTATTCCTACACCCTTGGTATACTGAATGATGTTCTTACTCATGAAAAAGCAGCCAAAAAGTACTCTGTAAACTGAAAAAGCAACTAAAAAAGCACAGGATGGCAGGAAATTTGTGCTCTGATACCACTATAAGAATCCAGGTGATTCTCAACCCCGAAACCCCAACTGTGAATATTGATTTTTGCAAGTTTTCTGTTTTTTTGTGTTTTTGATAGGTTTTTGCATAAAACAAGAAAGCTATGATTTTCTTAAATAAATACTAAAAAATACACAATAAATCTAAATGCAATGAATGAGCTTGGATAGTGCTCAGAGAAGGTAGGCGCACAAATTTATTGAATATCCAGAGTGTTTACAATATCAAAATATGACATATGAATGAAAAAATGAATTTATTTTCAAAAAAACCTGGTTCTCCTTGCAGCCGCCTGAAGGAATGATGAAATTGTACGGCTAAATGAATAAATGGATCTCTGGTCTCCGAAAGTCAATACTGGATCTCTGTAAACCCTAGGCACACCAAGTCCAACTGACAGAAGCTGAGATCTGAAGATATTCCACTGACAAATGAAAAGTACGGCCTTTCAGCAGTAGTACGGCCTGTACCAGCAGCAGCAATAAATAAAGTACGGCCCAATGAAAATGATGCCAGATCTCTGTAATAACAATCTCTGAGAGGTCGCCCCTGGTAACTGATGATAAATCTCTGAATGCTTTCTGAAATCGATTCAATATGATCAACTGTAACTTTTGAATGAAGTCACCGAGTAGACAATCTTCAACCGGTATTGCACAGTCTCAGTATGCCAAATTCTGAAGAGGTATCGTTCTCCAAAATCGAATCGTCTGCTGAAACCCTAGGTTTTGCAAACTCCAATGCTCAGAGCAAAATAGAAGACAAATTTGAATATCATATCATAATGGTTCGATTTGTCCTTTCCTGAGAATATATACCTCCTTGTAAAAATTCGACCCAAAGACTCATTTAATAATCATTTTAATTAAATGATTAAATATGCGCTTTTGACTTAGGAGAAATACATTTAATAATTGGCGCCTTCATTAATGAATAATAATTATTCATTATATCAAATATCAACACTTTATTATAAAGTACAATAAATACTTTATAATACGCCCCTTTTTTTAAATATTTAAATAATTAATAAAGTGACTTTAATATAAAGTCAAAAGTATTAATTATTCATTAAATCATTAAATACTCCAATATTTCTCCGTCTGACTGTCAAACTGATGAACTGGGTCGACTTTGAGCTAAACAGCTGAACTAGGTGCCCTGCCCAAAATAGCAGCTTCCGCCTGTCTGACTTTCTAAAAATAGAAAGTCTCTGAAAAACCACTCTGAAGGATTCTGCGAAGGCCCAACCTAAAACAACTGCAACACTGAAGCTACAGAACACTGAGTAACTACCTCAGATGATCCTCTGCACACATCTGTCAGCCTACGAGGATCAAAATAATAGGCTAACCACATGACCAGCTGCGTTGACTAGGATGGGGACATCACAAGACACCTTCATTTTCCCAATTTTCTCCCACTTGTTGAACACCTTTGAAGAATCAATGGAAGTAATAGGATTTAACTACTAGAGGTCGTGAGGCCCATAACTTCAAACACCATCCAAACTTCTTTGTGCTCACTGGCTTTGTCAATGCATCTGCAACATTCGTCAGGGTGTCAACCTTCTCCAACTTCACCTTTCCATCTTCCACCATATCACGAACAAAATGAAACTGTACATCAATATGCTTTGTTCTGGCATGGAAAGTAGGACTCTTTTCCCAACAAATGGCACTCTGACTATCACAAAAAATAGTGATTTGACCTACATCAAGCCCAACATTTGAACACAAACGTTTAAGCCAAATGGCTTCCTTACAAGCATGAGTAGCTGCTATGTACTCTGCTTCTGTGTGGACAAAGCAACTACAACCTGCCGCTTACTCATCCAACTAATGGCACCACCAAACATCGTGAATACATATCCACTGGTGGATTTTTTGTTGTCAATATTTCATGCCCAATTAGAATCCAAAAACCCAGGAATACAAACTAAATGTCGAGGTCCATTAGGATAACCATGAAAACACCGGGCATACTTAGAAGTACCCCACAAGTATTTTAACACTCTCTTAACTGCATCCCAATGTACCCATCTAGGATTAGCCATAAAGTGACTTAGAACTCTCATTGCTTGGGCAATGTCTGACCTCGTACAGACCATAGCATACATCAAACTATCTACAACACTTGCATAGGGTAGTCTGGTAATGTCCTCCATCTTAGAAGGAGACTTTGGACAATCTTCCACAGAAAGCTTCATCCCTTGCAATACAGGAACAACTAACTGTCTACAAGATGTCATGTTGACTCTCTCCAACATTGCATTCACATACTTACTCTAGCTTAACCAAAGATTTTTTTTAGCTCTATCTCTTCTAATCTCCATCCCCAAGATATATCGAGTTGCACCTAAATCCTTCATTTCAAACTGTGATGACAACTGGGACTTTAGATCTAAAATCAAATTTTTATCTTTCTCGAAAAATAGTATATCATCAACATACAAATGAAATGATGAGAAAAAAATCATTAATAGTTTTGTAGTAAACACAATGATCAAATTTAGATCTCAGAAATCCAAAACTCAACACAAAGGTGTCAAATTTTTGGTACCACATCCTAGGAGATTGCTTAAGACCATACAAATATTTTTTCAACTTGCATACCAAATTTTCTTTACCTTTAACCATGTACTATTCAGGCTGTGACATATAAATTTCTTTTTCTAAGTCGCCATGAAGGAAGGTGATGTAGAAGAAAATCAGCCCTCATACATAAACTCACAACAACATAATATGCATTCATAAATTGTTTGCAACAACAAAAAAAATCTACAAGTATTCTTTCTTTGTTCATTCATGGATTACAAAACAAATATGGAATTAAGTTGTGTGCAACCATATGGGTTGCTGTAAATCATTACAGATCTAATAGTAGACTGAAATATAACAACAAAAATCAAAATACAAATGGACTCCCTCAATCTAGCTTCTTTTCCAAGCTTCTAGTGTAACAACCTAACCGGTCTACAATTTGAAAAATTCAACTGTCAGCTAACTTTCAGCTGAAGTTCAACTACTTGTTTAAATTCTAGGGTTTCCAAAACATTTTCAATTGAATCAATATAATCTCCAACTAACCTCTAAGTTTTCAGTTTCAGCTGAATTGTAACACCTAACTGTTCACCAACCGTTTCACGAAAGAACATAACTAAATAACTATCAAACTAGGGTTTCATCAAGCAAAAATAACGACCTGAAAAGTAACCGCTAGGGCATCATAAACTTTCATACATAATGAAGTAAAGAAATTAACTGTCTATCTTTTCCATTCAAACTAGCTTTGAGCATTACATTTATTACACAACAGTAAATGAAGCAATAAAGTACTCAAATGAACATTTATTTGTACCTGAATTAGCAGAAGGAAGTAACCCATTATGCAATCATCATTTAAGCTGAAATATTGATCTTCATTACTTGAGGAAAGAGAAATGTCATCAAGGGCTTTACCGCCCAACCAAGACCAACTGGTCCCCTGAGTTTCTTCAACTGAAGAACCCAGCCCTTCACGAGGGTAATCAACATGGATCAAATTATCATCATGCCTTTCTGAGCCTGGTGTCAATGAACCTATACCGCTGGTCGATCCCTCCTCTATAGGTACCCCCTAACTAGAAGGATCATTCTGACCATAAGTATATCCGATTCATGATAGCTGACCTATGCCTAACTGGCATCATACCTTGGCCAAGGATTTAATATTTCTGGCACTCCTGTGCCGTCAGCACTCTCACCCTTGCTCGACATGACAATACTTAGATCAAGTTTATAATTTTTCACATCAGGTTTGGTTATCTTTCATTTCCTGGTTCCTGGTTTAATCTTAACCATTGGATTTGACATCACAACAACCTGTTTAAAGATCTTTCATTAATTAAACCGTTTTCTTAAACCCTTTTAAAAAGAGATTAAACTCATATCTTTCCACCTCTTAAGTAGCAATTTGCTTCACAAACAAGGATAGCAGCAAATTGAAGTATGCTAAGAGGGAGTTATCCCTAGACCTTAAGCAAAGTAAATCATGTGATGACCACGGCTGGAATGGAATTATCCATATTACCATAACTTGATTAATAATCTTTTCTTCTAGAAACAAGGTTCAACACTTTATATTGTGCATATTACGAGAATCCTGGCTCATTGACTAATCACTTCCTTAAAGCCTTCCGGTTAACTTAACTCTAAATACAAGGAAAAATACTTGTCCATAATGAAAGTTACATCTGGATAATGGTCTCAAGAGTAAAGGAGAAACACAGTTTTTGAATCAGAAGTTCAAACAAAAGGAAGAATATTATGACAAGCTCATTAGCTAATTAGGCCCTTGTGAGAAAATGCAATCATGGACTCAATTTCAAGTTAGAATGATGACTGATGAGGAATTCCAAATAGGGCAACAAGTACCGACGATATATTTCAGGGAATAAAATCTTCCATCAGATAAGTTCGGGATAAAGGAAAGAATCAATTCTTGAGATTCATTAGGACTTAACATGCACCCTATTTCTCTCTACAAGTGACTTTAGTTCCAAACATACTCATAGACTGAAAGACGATGAGCAAGAGATGCCCAGAACCTACAGCATAAGCTTCTTTCGGGTGAAGTTTCCCCTTTACCAAGTTACAGAGACTAAAACAGAGATTATGAGGCCCAGCCAAGCATTTCCCTTCTACAAAGCTTGTAAACTTATGTTCTGCATTGAAAGCTAGGAAAGACGTTTATACACTGTTCTGGCTAAGGGATTCCACAATATGAATTCATCCAACAACTGACCCATAATATAAAACATGATCCAAGAAGCCGATAGATCAAAAGGAGGATTCAATAAAACAATAACACATAGGACTTGAAGCGCTACATGCTTGAGTAAGAAGACATCAACTTGAAGGGTCCCAACTCGTCCCTCTGCAGAATGAGTCTTGCAAACACCGCCTTACACAGCTTCAACACAGCATCACTAAAAATATTAGTTTCAGGTAACGACAATCAAGAAAGGAAAGAGACGGTGATAGAGAATGTTTCCCGCAACAGGAAAGAAACTAAGCCGCGACTAAAGAATGAATGGTAATGAAGCAAATCAAACATAGTGTATATTTCCATTAGACGTCGTTTCCCTTCAAGCATTCATTACGTTATTTTTTCAAAAGAAAATGAGATACTTTCCCAATAGTGATGAATCCAGAGACCTCTTGAAAAGAATGTGAGTCTGAAACGTATGGCAAAAATGAATCATCCTCAGGAGTATTTCGAATGAAGAAATTTGGTGGACGAATATAAAAGATTATATGAATGCGACACTCAGTATTTGTAGATACGAGAAAGTGCCAAGATCCGAAATCAGAAGAGTGGCCCTTTTTTCAGGAAAATGAAATCAAGAACTCAATGAAGAACCATAGCCAAGATGAAATCGGAAAAAGAATGAAGTATATGCGTGTAAGCGCCCCCCCCAACAAACGGCTCCACTCCCAGCTTCCAAAATCTCTTCGACTTCCAAATCTTGGACGTTTCAAACTTGCAAGAGTGGCAAGCAGACGGCAGTTTCCTCCAGGCACCCGACTTCCAAATTAAATCCATTTAATTTCAAAGTTAAGCTTTACCAAGGTTTTCAAATTAAAAACGGTGGCAATTAATTTTACATCTTTTATTATTAATTTAATATTTAATATCTTCTTACAATTATATATATATATACATTGGTCGCTCAATCCTCAAGAGGATATTATTAATGAATATTTGTTATTTTAATTAACTATTTAATCACCATTTGAAATCTCCTTAATAGGTGATTAATGATTTATATTTTAATTGACTTTCTTAATCAATTATTATATTAATTTACCTATGACCAAGGTGGTGAAGTCGACACAACTATCTTACACTGACTCTAGACTGATGATAAAATTGATCCATAATTAACCACATCCTCTCCCTGACGATATTTCCCTTTCTCTCCTGGCGTCAACGATCCTGCATCCACTGACAAGGATTAGGGTTAGATCATTCTCAACGGCTAAATAATATGGATTTGAATTAAATATCATGATCTCTTTCAATTTCACACGAACAATAATTTCACTTGCAAAATAAAGAGTTCGTTAACATTTCAGTTACGATAAAAGAACGACTATTGCATTCTCAACGTCATAATCACTTGAAAGCAGTTATTTGCAACTGAAATTACATTTGAAATACATAACCAAACATACAGTCTCAATGTGAGGGATGTAACATCTAGCTCCTATCATCTACAACCTTCAATTGGAAACCATTGCTGCAATAAACCAAGGTTTCACCAAACTGCTTGCTGCTGCATAAACATCCTCAAACCTACAAAATCATGGATTTTGGACTCCCTCTCCCAAAATCCATGCTTAGATTCTTCTCTCCAAAAATCCGAAAAAGAATCCTCACTCCCAAATTGTCATGACACCTTCCATAATGCTCCCACTATCTCCATTTCCTGGCACTCCATTCTCCCACACCCAACTTGGAGAAAATGCTTTGAAATGCATGAAATAAAACATTAAATGCCCCAAAAAGTAAATTAAAACCACTCCCAAGAAATTGCAAAAATCAGGTGCAACTTGGATTCCCCACTCTTAAAATGAACTGCTAGCACATGGGTGCCCAACTTTTCCTGCAACTATGAAGGAGTTTTAAATGACCTACAACAATTTGTAACTCCCAAAGAAAATCCCATGCCCAAATTGATTTTTTCCAATTAAACATCAAAATTTGCATTTTCAACATGTTTTCCAATTCAACCTTTGAAACCAAAATTTGCCCAATTATTAAATTCTAATTTTTTGGAAAAGAAAATCAATAATTGCACCAAAACATCAATCAAAAAATATTACACTCCAAAATTGAATGAATTTTGTTGATGCAAGATTACTAGTACCCCGGATGCTCCTACATCAGACACACTGGGTAGAAAATTTGTAAGCATAGGCTCACAAAATAGAGTTAAGTAGTAGAACTACTCTTTCAAGTTGCAAGCAACTTGCAACATACTCCAATACTAAAATTGGTATCTCTAATAATTTCTTCTTTCTCCTCTTCCAGCACTTAGTTGGAACAAGCAACCTCCTCCTCTAACAACTCTTCTCTTTACTGCTCCTCCTTGATGTGGAATCAACTCCACCATAACCCAACCACCTCCTCTAAGTGTATCTCACATTCTCCTCCAATCTTGTGGGATTCAACCCACCATAGACCATCCACCTCCACCAACATGCATCTACACTATCCTCTGCAACATCATACAAATCCTTTCCTACATATAAATCATCACTAGCAAGCTCATGAAAATAAAATACTTCTATCCTCATTTCCTCTTCACACTCTTTCATCTCCACCACTATATTTTCATCCATCTCTTCTTCTACTTTCACCTCTTCACACTTCCATTTTCTCATAATTTTCATTGACATAAAAATCTTTTTCATAGAATTTAGGAAATTGAAATGTTACCTCCTCTTTTCCTATTGCTACATCTTCCACCACTGCAATCTTTACATCTACACAAAATCCACTTTCATCTTCATCATAAAAATGAAAAATATTATGTATTACCTCTTTCTCTATAACCTTTTCCTTGCCACTATCTGTTGCCATATCTTCTTCACCTTCACTCTTAGCTGCAATTTCCTTTTTCAATGCTTTTAAATCCTCCAAAGAACACTCATCTACTAATGCAACATCATTTTTTCTTCAATTGTTGCACCTTCTTTTTGCCTCTCAACCTCTGCTGCACTTTTCTCTTCTTTCTCACTCTCTTTCTCTATGTCTTCCTCAAAGCATACTTCTGCAAGATTTTTTCCTTCCTATTCACTTGCATACACAACTATGACAAACTTTTTTCCTTTCTTTGGCATTTTTTCAAACACTTTCCACACACTCTCAATCTTCAACCTCTCAGGCATAGACTGCCTCACACTCAGCGATCTGTCTACACACTCTAATCCTCTAACTTCATTCTCCACCAACAGGTCTTGGTGCAAACCACCTCACATTGGCACTTCTTCTTGCACACCCAAAAACTCCCACTCTAATACCACTAATGTAGAGGAAAATCAAACCTCATACAAAAACTCCCAACAACGTAATATGCATTCATAAATTGTTTGCAACAACAACAAAAAATTGCAACAAGTATTCTTTCTTTGTTCATTCAAATCTCCTAGAAATTCATGGATTACAAAACAAATTTGGAATTAAGTTGTGTGCAGCCATATGGGTTGATGTAAATCACTACAAATCTGATATTAGACTGAAATAGAACAGCAACCATAAAAATACAAATGGACTCCCTCAATCTAGCTTTTTTCCCAAGCTTCTAGCTCCTATCACTTGCAACCTTCAACTGGAAACCACTGCTGCAATAAACCATGGATTCACCAAACTATTTTTTGTTGCACAAACATCCAAAAACCTACAAAATCATGGAGTTTGGACTCCCTCTCCCAAAAGCCATTCTTAGAGTCTTCTCTCCAAAATTCTGAAAAAAAATCCTCACTCCCAAATTGTCATAACACCTTCCATAATGCTCCCACTATCTCCATTTCCTGGTGCTTTATTCTCCCATGCCCAACCTAGAGAAAAGGATTTTAAATGCATGAAATAAAACATTAAATGCTTCAAAAAGTAAATTAAAACCACTCCCAAGAAATTGCAAAAAGCAGGTGCAACTTGGATTCCCTACTCATAATTTAAATCTGATTTTTGAAAATGAACTGTTGGAAATGTTGTCATTGATGTCAAATATGAGAGGACAAATGTTGTCATTGATATAAAAAGAAATGGATGGGATTATTGGCAAGACTATTATCCATGTGTAGCAGGTTGATAGCAACAGATTTAGACAGATCTTCAAGAAGACATATGAAAGAATTTATGAGCAGATTTGTAAAGAATGAATAAGTAGTTTCAGACATGAACAAAATTAGGATGCAAATCTGAAGGTGAAGTCTCAAACATGAAACAGCAATCACTCTAAGGTAGCAGCAAATAAAGTTGGGTACTAAACAACAAAACAAATACAAGTTAAAGTAGTGATTAAGTGTTGATAGAAGGCAACTTTTTAATAAAAAGACAAAAAGTGAATAAGACAAAATCACTAGAGGACAATTTGGAGAAGAAGACAAAAGTGAATAAGACAAAATCACTAGAGGACAAAATTTGTTAAGGGAAGGGCTGCAATTTGTTTGTGAAGGGCTTTTAGAAACAAAGAGACATATCCATCTACAAAAGACATATCTATTGAAAAGGTATAAGAGGTAAATGATAGAAACATTTGTGGTGTGTGTGTAATGAATATTATATGAATAAGAGCAAATTGAGAAAGGGTTAAAGGGCAGAAATATGAAGTCATTTGAGATTCATATTGATGAAGATATGCTGCCATATATGAAGGTCAAATGCAAATACATATATGCAAATGCATATGAAATTTGAGAGTTGAATGTTAAGAAAGATAGTGCAGTTTTAAAGTGAATTTATAGATCAGATTTGTGAAGAGAGGATTGTGTGAAGGGATGTGAGGTGTGTGGTGTGAAAGACATAGAAGAATATCATATACACCAAATAAATGAAAAGAAAAGTTTAAAAATATTATTTGCAGATTTGTTAGTGAAAAGACATGATTGTTCAAATGGTTGTATCCATTTCAAAGGGTCGCATCCATTCATAGAATCATTGAAGACAAAGGCAAGTGGAGAAGTGTTGAGTATGTGTGAGAATGATTATGTGAAAAGAGGTGCAGAAGTATGCATTATTTGTGTGAGCTTTAAAGAGGCATCTTACATCAGAAAGAGGAGTTAAGTTTAGATAAAAGACAGATTTATGATGATTGTGTTGTAGATTTGAGTGAATGAGATTGTAGTCAATTTCTAAGCATTGTATGAAGGAACTATAAGGAAAACTTATGTAGAACATAAGAGAAGACCTATGAAGCATATTGGAGAAGTCTTTTAAAAGAGATAAACAAGCAGACTTTATGATGATTTTATGAGCAAATTTATTGAAGAATATATGACCAAATTTGAAGGAGATTTTTTGCCATATAAGTGATCAGATTTGTTAAAAAGTCTTGCATCATTCAAAGTCAAATTTGTGATCAGATTTGTGTGGCAAGTTTATGATTAACTTACAGCATATTCAAGAAAAGAATTGTAGCAAAGAAGGAAAGGAGTATATTTGCAGATTTCATGAAGGAATTGTGAAGCATAGTTTGGATCAGATTTGAAGAAATAAATTAAGCATAATTGTACTCAGATTTGAGAAAAGAAGTTGTGCATAAGTTGAATCAGATTTGAAAGAAATATATTTGAACAGAATTGTCTGTCATCCGTTGAAGAAGCAACATTGAAGGTGGAACATTATTCTTGAAGTTATTATCTTTGCTAAGTTGGTGCTTGGCAAGTGGGGGTTGGTGCCTCCAATAGGTTGGTGCCTACGAACATTAGGGGTTGGTGCTCCTGTTAGGTTGGTGCCTACTAAAACAGGATCAGGGATTGATGCTCCTTGTAGGTTGGTGCCTACTAAATCAGAATTAAGGGTTGGTGCTCTTTGTAGGTTGGTGCCTACTAAACTACATAATTGGTGATACAAGTAGGTTGGTGCCTACATTCTATGTAAATTCTTATATAATTCATAAAGTACATTATTTGTACCGTGGTTTTTTCTCGAAAGGGTTTCCACGTAAAATCTTGTTGTCAACTTGTTCATGTTGAGATATTCTTGCATAGTTGATTTGTGTTAGAGTTTGAAGTTGATAAAGGTTGTAAAAGGTAAAATTTTGTTGATATATTGATTCACCCCCCACCCTCTCAGTATATCTTTGTGCTCTTCATGAACTGCCAACACAATATGGGTAACCAACTTTGCTTGCAACTGTGGAGGAGTTTTAAATGACCTACAATAATTTGTAACTCCCCAAGAAAATCCCACGCCCAAATTGGATTTTGCCAATTAAGCATCAAAATTTGCATTTCCAACACATTTTCCAATTCAACCTTTGCAACCAAAATTTTCCCAATTATTAAATTGTGATTTTTTGGACAAGAAAATCAATTAATTACACCAAAAAATCAATCAAAACATATTACACTCCAAAATTGAATAAATTTTGTTGATGCAAGATTACTAGTACCCCCAGATGCTCCTCCATTAGAAGGTTGTTTTCACATCCAGCTGCTCCACTTCTAAATCATATTTTGTTGCTAGAGATAACAAGAACCAAATAGATGATAGCTTTGCAACAGGAGAAAATATCTCACCATAATCTATCCCCTCCACTTGTGAATAACCCTTCGCGACCAACCTTTGCTTTATGCTTGTCAACACTGCCATCAAGACCAAGTCTCTTCTTGAACAACCATTTGCAACCAATAGGTTTGCATCCTTCAGGAAAGGGCACCAAATCCCATGTATTATTTTTCTTCCATGCAGCCATCTCCTCATCCATGGCTCTCATCCAAAAATTTGCATCACTCATACCCATAGCCTCTTGCACAGTCCTTGGCTCATCAACATTAGCAATCAAAGAAAACATACAATTTGAATCCAACAATGAATAACCAAACCTTTTAGGTGAATAACCAAACCTATCAGGTTGTTGCCTATCTCTCATAGACCTTCTTCATTGTTGAGGTTGAGGTTCATCTTCAGAACTTTCTGTAATGTCCCCTTTTTAGGTTGCCCTAAATCTTTCCCTAGAATAAAAAATTCAATGTAGTTAGGACTATAACAAACCAATTAGATTCTTGAAGCAATTTAAAATTTGGCTTAGGTCTTGCAATCATGTTAGACAATATGGGAAATATAATTCATATGATCAAAACTTACATAATGAATGTCTTATCTATTTAAACCATGTAAAAATACATAACTATTTCAAAATTATATAAACTACACAATATCCATAATGCATAGTGGAAGTTTAATCATAATAGGACTTGGATGAGAAACATGATAAGTCAACTCGAAGCTATCCATGCTAAGACCAAGAGTGGATATACCATCTCTCTTGGCCCCAAGTGGCAGACCCTCGGCCATCCAACATGGGGTGGCGTACTTAATGGATAAACTTGTACCTACTTTCCCTATCCATGTTGTCTTATCCATCCTTCTTATGATTGAGACTCCTTGAATCCTTCCCAACAACCAACACATGTAGAGATTAGGGAGAAAGCTACAATTGGAGGCCCATAGTGAAATAACCCCCTTACAATTTTTCAATTTTTCACACCAACAATTTCACCCGTCAACATTAGCAAAACCAAAACCAGCACTGAAATGTAACCCCACACCAAGGTCCCAATGATAGACGAAGTGTGAGCTTATGGCGCCAAGGATCGTTAGCTTGTAAACTAAAATGTTGGAAATACAAATTATGCAACTCGACCACTTATTCAGTGGGAGTAGATTGACGGCTCAGCCGATCAACATGATGAAGAATGCAAGTACATAAAAAGTAAAGACGGCACGGCCAACCCTCTTCCAAATGGTGGGAATGAAAGAGCTTATGCAGAAAAGTAAATAAGGCGGCGAGGCCAACCCTCTTCCACTAATAGTGGGAATACAATAGAAATTGCAGAAATATTAAAGAGCTAATCAGTATTATTGATTCAACGTTACAATATGAAATAGAATCTGCAAGAGCCAAGTGTTAGAGCTGTCCAAAGTGCTGCAAATAATATTATAAGTCTCTCCCAACTTCATAAGACTCCCAAATATGAAAATCAAACCCAAAACTCCAGCTCCTAACAATCTCATATGTAAAACCAGCAAGTACCAAACTCAAACCAGCAACATGAGACACACCAAAATGTTCCTAACTCACCCAAAACTCCACCAAAACACATGAAATAAGATGCAAATGAAGCTAGGAGGGATGGCGCCCAAGTTTAGCTATATAAACTGCATCAAACACAAGCAAATGATTTATGCACAAATTCCAAAGCACCCATAGGCATGGTATGGCCTAGAAAGAAGGGTGACCTCAAGATAAAATTCAATACTTCAAAATAAAATCTGAAATTTAGCAACAAGGGGCACCTATAGCATAGAAATGCATTGAGCAAATACCCATAAGCAAAATAAAATCACTCAATGATTTATGAATGAAAGCCTCCTTCATCCACACAAAGACCAGCAACCTGAAAACCAACAAAATCACCAAAAACTTCAACATTGATGTTCCATCTGCAATCTTTGAATGAGAAGCAGCCACATTTCTAGCTAGGTGTTATCTTTCAAACACAAAATGAAATCCTTGCTAGGAGGTATGCATTCCTCGAAGCCATAAGCCTGCAATCAATTCAACAGCAATTCGATATACAATTCATTGGATAACTACAAATGAAGGCCAAGTCTCTTATTTATAACTTCTTCTCAAATTCGAATTCTTTTTCCCTCAAATTAGGGCGCCCAAAATGAAACTCACATTCACCATCAAATTTGCATTTGAGTCTCATGTTGACTCCTTGACCAAGTCGTCCCAAGCAAGAAAGGAGAATAGACTTAATTTTAAAATGCAAATATATCTCCCAAAAGGCATCCAAGGTAGACTAAGTGATTTTAACTTAATAAAAGCCAAACCTTATATTCTTCAAATATCTCTCCTCCAAGGTTAGGCGTCCAAAGGCTAAAGTGAAAATATATTTAATTTTTGCAAATATATCTATGCTAGGCTTCCACTTAACCTTAGCCAAAATTTTCACTTTAAACATTATTTTCACCAAATATAAAATTTGCCAAAATAATCACCTCAAATGCTGGAGACCAAACTAAATAAACTACCCTGCCAGATTTAGCCATCATACCAAGCTACTAAAACACTGCCAAAAATAGCACCAAGGGTGTTGGAGACCAAACTGCTCAAACTGACCTACCAGATATAGCCACAGAACTGAACTGTAGAAACCCTGCTAAAAATAACACTTACTAAAAATAGCATACTGCTAAAAATAGTAAGTTATTTCAAACTCATTTTGAGCACAAACTGAGCAGCCATCATAACTTACTAAAAATAGTAAGTCCAGAAAAGTTATTTGTTTCAGTTGCATGTCACACCACTGCAAAGCTCTCTGAAAATCCAAAAGGAATACAAAATCCAAATTGTAAAACCCCAACATGCAAGCCTTCAAAAATGCATCTGAAACCTTCTATAAAAGTGGAAACCCTAATTTTTATTTTTGCTTAACCTATGAGTTTCCAAAAATAGACTAAATCCAAATGAAGAGCATAGAGCTAAAATGGGGACATTACAGACCCCCCTTCCCAAAATTGCTCGTCCTCCAACAATGCCACCACACTCCAAGGAAACATTTTGATCCTTACTATGCCAAGTAGGATCCTAGGTCCCAAGTCCATCTCTGAAAAGGTCCACCTTGTTGATGTTGCTCCACTTTGATCATACAAATGAATATACTGTACCAGAACTACACTACCCTTCCCTACAACCTCAAAGAGTTAACATGCCTAAAATTCAAACTAAGAAACATGGAAGGATTGGAATCAAAATCAATCAACATCTCACGCCCAATAAACTCTGAGGAATTAACATCTGCAATGTCAATGACTAACACCATTCTAAGAACAAAGAAGAATAGTCTAATCAACTTAAAAATAATCTCATCAGCATAACTCCTCAAAGCATCAAACAAACTCATGACAGCAAAAGTGACTCCATCCAAGCTATTTGCAAAGGAAAAAAAAAAACTCTTTGCAAAGTCATAGCAGCCTCATTCTCAAAACTCTCCAAGGATGTACAATGCCTCCTCTAAATAATTTTGATATATCCAAGAAGACTTCTGAAAACTTCTACCAATCTCTCCAGGAGCCTCAAAAAGTCGAACCAAATCAAGCATTGGTTCACTGCTCCAAGTATATGTACAAGAAGAAGTACAAAGATAGCCACTGAGACAAACTTGAACACTATCTAAATGCATATTCAAATCACTCCAAATCCTCATTTCTCCCACTTGAGGCCAAAAATCATTGCTAACAAGAGATTGGAAAGTCTGAAAATGAATGCACCAACTGCCGAACAAAACTGAAATGGTCAACTTGAGATCTGATTTAAGGAAAATCAGCATCCAAGGAGATAAACAGCTGCTGCAAAACTAAAAATCAGCATTCAAAATATTACATCTGCTCATATCCAAGGCTCTCAAGAGACTCCAACCCCACATAAAACCATCCTTTGCTTGAAATATCTCCCCAATCCACCAATTGATAAGAAAAAGGAACCAACGAATGGTTGATAAGGATGGGGACAGCATCAAAGAATCTAAAAATTGAATCCTTATCCCTCAAAGAATTCATATTTCCACAAGTACTTAGCTCCATCAACCCAAGTTGAGGATCTGAAGCATGGATACCCAACTAAAAATAATCTCCAACACACCGAAAAGAAAACTTAACACATCTTTGAGTGCTGGTCAAAACCAAGTGCATACTCATGAAATTGGTGTCCCCTCTAATGAACCTCTTAAACCAATCCATGAAAGTTTCAACAACATTGGAGCATGAAACATAAGAGGACTTCAAATACCACTCCCAAAATTGACTCGCATCACTCAACCCAAAGAATGGATTGACAAGAGTGAAAACACCATGTTCGGGTCCATCTTCCCAAGTGGAATCTTCATCCTCTACCTCACCTATGCATTCATTATCAAGAAGCCTCGGAAGATTTCTAATCACAAAATATGGCACATTCTCATGGTTTTATACCACATCATCCATGCATTGGAAACCATACTCAGTTTCATGTACAATTTTATCATCCATCACAAAGAGGGGGTTATCATAACTTCCCTCAACACCCACTTCAAAGAGAGGATTTTCAAAAACTTGGAAGTCATCCCTTTCATCTTGTTGATCCAAATTTGCACATGCAACTTCTGATTTTCTTGTGACGCTTTCTAGATCAAACTCGACTTGAAGACTATCAAGCTCTCCAATCACTTGCTTGATTTCTTCAACTCTTTGTGCACTCTCTTGCTCCTTGAAAAGTTTGAAGTCAGCAAACTGATCTTCCACCTCCGTTAGAGCCAACTAAGTATTTTCTAACATGCCCTTTGTTGATTCGAGCTCCAGAGTGAACTCATCAACCTTTCTCTCACTTCCTTGGAAAGCACTAAAGGTCTTCTTTGCAAGTTCAATGGCATGATCACAATCTTCAATCAAGTGCATGTACTCTAACTTCAATGTCTCCAAGGAGTCTTTGATAAATTGCAAATTAGGAAGAGCAACTTCATCCTTAACTCATCTTCATCTCTCTTCAAGTTGAGCCTTCCAGTACAACTCTTCAATCAAACTGTGTGTGCGATCAAATTGGGATAAAGCTCGCACTTCCTTGTCAATGGACACTTTGAATTGACCTTCCCACTCATAAGAGTGCAAAGATGGTGAAATACTGATACTGCAAGAAAAAATCAGAACTTTGTTTCTTGTCTTTGTTGCCCTCATAGCTGCTCCAACATTCATGTCTTTCACCACCAACTAGCTAAGGGTGCTCAATACTATGAAGAGGATCATACTTTACAACTTCTTTGATCCTTTGCTTGCAATCAGCTTCTTGAATAGGAAAATGATATTTGAGTTTGAGAACCTTTGTAAACTTCCCATCTTCAAGAGCCATATGGTCTTCTAGCTCTTCTTCCTCCTCACTATCCTCTTGATCAAAGGTTATGGTAGCCCCCAACTAGATCAATGAGTCATCACTGAACACTATTCTGAAAGTTTTGGTAGCAACATATTTCACCTTAGTGGCTGCAACCAACTCAAAAGGATCATCATGGAGCTTAACCAAGCAAGCTTCTTCATCAAAGACACCTTTGCCTCCAAAGGCCACCACATAGCTTGCAATGCAATCTGATTTTTGATCTTCATCAGGATCAAAAGGAAATTTATCTCACAATGGTTCTTTATCATATCTTGATGCCATCACACCTGGATCCAAATGCTAAAGGGTTGATTGTAATGATCAATAGGAAAATGCTCATCGTGCTCCTCTTGAAGCGTTGATTCGCTGAATAAGTCACCTCCCAATTCACTTAAACTAATATCTTCAAAAACATTTCTTTCCAATAGTTCAATTTGCTGATCAAACCCAAGACCACCCATGTCACCACCGTGATTAAGTGAAGAATCTTCAATGCTAGCTGTTTTGAAAACTTCAACATTTTTATCTTCTATGAAACCATCATGAGTAAGTATGTTACTGATTTCTTCATTAGTAGCCCAATGCATACCAAGGAGGTCTTCTTGGCTACTTGTCATAAATTTTTCTTGTGAAAACTCTTGAGAAGTTTGGACAGCAGCAAGAGGGGAATTATCTGTCACCAAATTTTCAACAAAAGGAGGTATAAACACATCGGAATCACCATCAGCAACATCACTATGGTAATGATCATAAGCTGGTTTCAAGACACCACTAGTATTTCCTTCATCTTTCTCTATCTTCTTCAAAAGTAGCTTCAATTTCTCCTCACATTGATTGAACAATTCCTTGATCAGCATATCAGCAATAGGAGAAACCTTTTCTTCACATTCATATGCATCCAAGAGGAGAGATTAGACATTTGGTGGAATTTCATTAGCCTCTTTAATAGTGAGAACAAGAATTTTCTTTACAACTGCAACAACATTCTCTTCTTGTTCACTCCAAGTGGATATGAAGAGGTAGTGAAACAAGTGATAAATTTGATCTTGCATTTCCAAGTCTAATAGCAAGTTATTTGTCCTTAGATCTGAAAATGTCTTTAAGATAGCAACTCCTATGGGAAATTGATTGCTACCAGTTTCATCAAGAACTTAGAAACTTTCTACAATCCTATGAAGAATCTTCTCCATAGTTTCATCACCATAGGGCATCAAACGTGCTAGAATCCTCATAACTTCACTAAAGCATGAGGTAATCAACAAACTTATTTCTTCATTTGGATGCCCTATCCAATAAGGATGAATCAAAAAGGTTATTGCAGGAGATAATGCCTTATTCAACAAGTCAGTAGGTGATTGTTGGACTTGGCTCAAACAATGTTCCAACTCTGATAATGTACTCACTTCTTCACCTCTTGTCTAACATTCTTCATTGAGCCTTGTACCTGCAATGGAAAGTGATCTTGCCAAACTTATTTCTTCTTCAGAAGCCATAATCAAATCTAACTTCTCACGGTTCTTGAACATCAGAAAACGTAACATCTTCGAAACTTCTGGAAGTTGAAATTGAACTCAGTTCTGACCTCTGATGTAGAATCCGATTTCTCTATCACTCATCTGACAACTGAACTCTGATTGTCACAGGATGACAGAATCTTGGCTCTGATACCAATAAAATAACCCCCTTACAATTTTTCAATTTTTCACACCAACAATTGCACCTGTCAGCATTAGCAAAACCAAAACCAGCACTGAAATGTAACCCTACACCAAGATCCCAATGACGGGTGAGGTGTGAGCATATGGCGCTGGGGATCGTTAACTTGTAAACTGAAATGCTAGAAATACAAATTATGCAACTCAACCACTTATTCAACAAGAGTAGATTGACGGCTCAGCAGATCAGCAAGATGAAGAATGCAAGTACATGAAAAATAAAGACGGTGAGGCCTGTCTCTTCCACCAAATGGTGAGAATGAAAGAGCTTATGCAGAAAAGTAAATAAGGCGGTGAGGCCAACCCTCTTCCACTAATAGTAGGAATACAATAGAAATTGCAAAAATATTAAAGAGTTGATCAATACTACTGATTCAGCATTACAATATGAAATAGAATTTGCAAGAGCCAAGTGTTAGAGCTGTCCAAAGTGTTGCAAATGATATTATAAGTCTCTCCAACTTCATAAGACTCCCAAATATGAAAATCAAACCCCAAACTCCAACTCCTAACAATTTAATATGTAAAACCAGCAAGTACCAAACTCAAACCAGCAACATGAGACACACCAAAATGTTCCTAACTCACCCAAAACTCCACCAAAACACATGAAATAAGATTCAAATGAAGCTAGGAGGGATGGCACCCAAGTTTAGCTGTATAAACTGCATCAAACACCAGCAAATAATTTATGCACGAATTCCAAAGCACCTACAGGAATGGTATGGCCTAGAAAGAAGGGCGATCTCAAGATAAAATTCAATACTTCAAAATAAAATCTGAAATTTAGCAACAAGGGGCGCCTTTAGCATAGAAATGCATTGAGAAAATACCCATAAGCAAAATAAAATCACTCAATGATTTATGAATGAAAGTCTCCTTCAGCCACGCAAAGACCAGCAACCTGAAAACCAACAAAATCACCAAAAAATTCAACATTGATGTTTTATCTACAATCTCTGAATGAGAAGCAGCCACATTTCCAGCTAGGTGTTATCTTTCAAACATGAAATAGAATCCTTGCTAGGAGGTATGCATTCCTCGAAGCCATAAGCCCGAAATCAATTCGGCAACAATTCAATATAAAACTCATTGGATAACTGCAAATGAAGGCCAAGTCTCTTATTTATAACTTCTTCTCAAATTCGAATTCCTTTTCCCTCCAATTAGGGCGCCCAAGATGAAACTCACATTCACCATCAAATTTGCATTTGAGTCTCATATTGATTCCTTGACCAAGTCGTCCCAAGCAAGAAAGGAGAATAGTCTTAATTTTAAAATGCAAATATATCTCCCAAAAGGCATCCAAGGTAGACTTAAGTTATTTTAACTTAATAAAAGCCAAACTTTATATTCTTCAAATATCTCTCCTCCAAGGTTAGGCATCCAAAGGCTAAAGTGAAAATATATTTAATTTTTGCAAATATATTTGTGTTAGGCGTCCACTTAACCTTAGCCAAAATTTTCATTTAAAACATTATTTTCACCAAATATAAACTTCCCAAAATAATCACCTCAAATGTCAGAGATTAAACTGAATAAACTGCCCTGCCAGATTTAGCCATCATACCAAGCTGCTAAAACACTGCCAAAAATAGCACCAAGGGTGTTGAAGACCAAACTACTCAAATTGAATTTCCAGATATAGCCATAGAACTGAACTGCAAAAACCCTGCTAAAAATAGCACTTACTAAAAATAGCATAATGTTAAAAATAATAAGTTGTTCCAAACTCATTTTAAGCACAAACTGGCCAGCCGTCGTAACTTACTAAAAATAGTAAGTCTGGAAAAGTTACCTGTTTCAGTTACATGTCACACCACTACAAAGCTCGCTGGAAACCCAAGAGGAAACTAGAATCCAAATTGTAAAACTCCAACACGCAAGCCTTCAAAAATGCATCTGAAACCTCCTATAAAAGTGAAAACTCTAATTTCAATTTTTGTCTAGCCTACGAGTTTCTGGAAATAGGCTAAATCCAAATGAAGGGCATAAGGCTAAAATGGGGACATTACACATAGATTCATCTTTCTAAGCCCAAGGGCAAACACTCACCCCCTTGGCCCCAAGTGGCAGACCCCCAGCCATCCAACATGGAGTGGTGTACTTGAAAGAAATCTAGTACCTACTAACCCTACTGGTACTTCCCCCACTTCTCCTCATGGTTGCTTGGTGAGAATTATAAACACTAAATATATCTAGATTCATAGAGATTGATAAACATATCACCATTCACAATAATCATAATAGTGCATACCACAATACTTGTTAAAATCTAAGACAACTATGTTCTAAGATGCAAATATATTAACTGTTGACTCTACCCTTGTCTGTTGAGTACAAATAATTAATTTTGATCTGCTCCTATTGCCTTCTTGTTCGATCTGTTTTCAAATTCAGAAGATATTGCTTAAAGAGAAACAATTAGATTAAATCAAGTGAATAATTACTAATAAGGATTCATAATTTCTATATATATATATATATATATATGTAATTCTTCCCTTGTTATTGATTTATCATTTGTCTTCACATATTTCTCATTGAACTATCTTCTTCTTCATACATACTTCTTGATATTTGCTCAACTTCCAAATGATTTTCCATTTCTTTCAATCTATTGTTATTATTCAAATTGCTAATTGATTTCCCTTCCTTCATCATTCATGCCTCTCCCCACTCATTTGTTTCCTCTTTTATATCTTCCATGGTGGGAAGAGTCATATTCATTCATTTAACAGAAGACACATCCTTTCATGGTTGCTATCCCTTGAAAGAGTCATAACCATCCATACATTAATTGTTCGTTTCTTAATTTACTAATCCACAACCTTTTATTTGTTATGTCTTATTCCAAGCGCTATCTTTAATCACTTCCCTTTTGAATAAAGATTGTTGTTTTTCCCTTTAAATACTAATCGCTGTCACCTTTTAAATATAAACTTGATCGCTGAGGTAAAGATAATTACTGCACTTTTCAATTATAACTGTTGCCTTTGTTCTTGTCTTATTCAATTTGTCCTATCCTATTTTGTCTTATATGTCTTTCATTTTATATGGCTGACTTTCTTTTTATAAATATAATCGCTGATTCTTTTACTTAACAACCAAAGGTCCTTAATAAAATTGCTGCCTAAATGTTGTGATGGTGTTTGATATTGAAGAATAAAGTGGGACATCACAATCCACCCAGCCCAAGATTGCTTGTCCTCAAGCAATCACAAGTTAGGAAACTCTTGAAATTACCAAGATCCCAAGTCAACCTTGGAGATTTGTAATTCCTAGACATTGCTCCTTTTGGTGACGTAATTATTTTTTGTTGCAATACTTTGATCTAATGAGGAATCGAAAATTTTACAGCCATCAATAATTGCTTTGCTTGTATCAGACTACAAAGATGCCTTTCAAGAGTAGTTGTTTAGTATACTTGCCTCAACTTACTACCAATAAGGTTAATAATACCATCCTCTAAGGTATGAGGACAATTTAGTGTTTAATATTCTTCTAACTAATGTACTTCTAATTTCCAATAACTTTCAAAAACCAAGAGTTGGAAATTAACAAGATTTGTTATTTAAGACAAGTTTTCTCTCATTTCATCACCACAAAGATTCGGGGCAATGATACAATTTCTTCATTACCCTTGTTGAGATCCATAAAAATTGTTGCATCCTTCATCATGAGGGATTATGGGAATGTTGTGAATATCAAGATCCCACTCTGTTGCACAAAGTTAAATTTACATTTAAGTAAAAGGATCTAGGTCTCATTTACATGTCATATCATTTTTCCCTAATCAATCAAATGACAATTTCCCTTAGATAAAGTATACTTCATAAACATTTAAACCAAGTTTTGAGGTGAGATTGATTCTAATGGGATGTAATATAAAATAGCTTATAGGTGTTTGTAACACTTAGCCTAGTCCAAACATTTTTCAACATATATCATCTTTTCTTAGACTCAAGTTATAGCCTTCTAAGTATACATATTTCCTAGATAATTCTCAAGTACAAAATTATTGGATAAGTTCAATGAAGGATGTATGAATTTTTAGCATTCATAGCAACTATAGGACTTAAATTTGTAGGTTTACACTAATATCCAATTCTTTTCCAACTTCCAATTCAATTGGAGGTTGTTACTCCTCTTCTAAAATTTGATATACCCCCATGTTTGATACTAAGATTATTTTCATACCTTGGGAAAGTATTGTTTTTATTCCACCTAGTTCAAAAACAACATTAATTTTTCCCAAAGTTTAAGAGGTGAAAATGATCCTGGGATTTGTAGGTTATGGGCCCATAAGGTAACTTAGGATAGGCTTATGTAACAATTTTGTTGTAACTTGATTGGTATCAAATTTATCTAAGGTACCTACATGCCTAATATTGATATTCTTGATCTTTATGAATGTGGAGTTACTTTGATCAAGAAAATAACTTAGGAAAAGACTCCTAGAAGAAATGATCTACTCTAGATGTTAAATATAGAAGTGAATTTGGTTCATAAGCCAATTTGAAGCTTACAAGGTTGATCATTGTTTCTATGAGTGTAGGATAGATCATACGTGTTATGGATCTAATTAAGCATTATGATCTTCTCCAAAAGTGGGTAGAACCAATGTGTTCCTACCCCAATGAGGTTTGATGAATATATCCTATGTTAAACCTCAAATTATAGTGCCAATGGCTCTTTCCAAAAAAATTGTTAAGACACCTTTAAGAGTCATAATCTGTTATTTGTATGTGCCTAAAGAGTCGGGGTGTCTGTTGATGTGTTTTTCGTGACCACACCAACGCAGAATAAAGTTGCCAACGGCTACCCTATCCTCTCTTGATCAAAGTATTCCGCACGCTAAGATTGCAAGAAAGTTCGTGCGTTCAACTCCAAGGTTCTTTCAGTGCGAATAGGCTCAGTTGGCTCGATGTGATTTGCTGGTATTTCAAGGGGACTTACGGAATTGTTCGGCAGCGGAGAAAGGAATTTAAATGCTCGAAAGATTTGTCTATGAAGTTCTTGTTTCCTATTATAACCAGAAAATACTGAATTGAAATGGTGCAGGTTTAAGAGAGTCTAAATCTATTCTAAGGCGTGGGATATGGAGCTCAACTTCAGCAAACTTCAACCAAACTTCGCTTTGCCTCACATCGGACAGCTTCCACGGAGTCGGTGCAATCTTCAAGGGAGATGACTAAAGATGTTCAAACCACCACTTGACATGAGATACCATCACAACGACACATACCATCATTCAAACTGTGATTGAAGTTAGGTCCACAACGTTTCCAGTTGACCACACAAGGCGCATTCACCATCAGCAAACACACTAGTGGTATGGACAGACAAAGTTGCTTAGATCGAACACCACATTCCACAGTTAACATCTACTTGCATGGAATGAAAATTATACTACTTTTAACTATTTTATGCTACCATTTGAATCGGAAGGACGAAGAAACCTTGCTAGCTACTCACAACAAAGATGAAATTCACCATCAATGAAAAACTCTTTTATTGAGAGAGTGTTCACAACAATTTCTTACAAAGTTTTCAAGGGAAAACTTTCCCTCTTCTTCAATTACACTATCAATCTATACTAAGCTACTCCTAAGTTGTCCCTCTACTCTATGTCTATTCTAATCTTCTCTACTGTCTACTGAATATACAAATGAAGGGGGACTCCCCCTTATATAGCTGGCCAAGTCCAACGGACGGCTCAGATTACAATCGGCTGGATGGCCCAGATCGTGCCACCTCAGCCCTAAACAAGATTCTCCCTAAAAACCGCCACCAAGAGGAGTGGGGTAATAAATGAGCCATTAATGGCCACCATCTTCTAGAAGATTCCAGCTTTGAAATGCGTTCACACTACTCTGTTGTTCGCGTTCAGCCAATTCTGTTGATCGCTTGGAGGAGGGTAAAAGAGTCTCTAAGATTGCCTCCTCAGATAATAAAATTTGGTAGAATCTGGAGTTCAACTGCTCTTGGTCTTCTTCTTGACATTGCTCTTCGACCTTGCTCGAACTTCCACTCTTTCTCCATCTTGAGTTTTTGAAAACACTCCTTCTTTGTCGCTAAGTCTCAACACTTAGCCATTTTTCGCAACTTTCATCCATCGTGTGAAACTCGTAACTTTGTCTTCCTCCGAAGGTTGCAATATCATCGTGCTCTGGCCTCCACGTGCATCCTGCAAAACAAGCAAGGAGAAGAGTATTAGAACACTTCTTAATATAAATTCACCTTACTTACCTGATTTTCACACTTTGATCTTCAAGGGCTCATCATGTTCCTTAGCCAACTTCGCGTTCAAATTCTTCATGCCTTAGCCAAATTTTCAACCCATCCTGCATTCTGCCTGGCGCACTTCACTCTCAGACTCAAGAAAAATGTTTTCATCCGGAATTCGACCAAAAATCACCTAGGTGATCATTTTCATATTCATCTGCCAAGGCATTTTATCTTTAACAACATCATTTATTCCTTGCCTTAGAAATTTTTTCAAATTTCCCTTAGGAAAACTCGTCAACCTAGTGCCCATCAAAAATCCTCATCCTGAAGGCCATAGTGAAGCATGGAAGACCTTAAAATCAACTCCTCATCGATAATCTTCAATACCCAGAAGAAAATTTTCTCTGAAACGCGATGAATCCATGGGTGCACAACGAACGGGTTCATTTAATTTTTCTTGAATTTTGAACCTTAGAAAAATAAATTTTCATTAAATTTAATCCGTTTCTTCAACTCCAGGCGCATTTCCTTGCTCTGACTTGAAAATTTTCTTCCATCTCATGAAGCCGGTACATTCTGTCATACCTACAGCCAATTTTATTCATTCTTGAGAGAATTTCATTACCCCTCCAAGCTAGGCATATTTTTCCTAAGGTGATATTTAAATATCAATACTTAGGAAAAATAAATTTTACCACTTCATCACTCAAGCTTAGGCGCATTTGATAGGAGGTATTTTAAATTTCAAAATTTTGCAACGCCTTGAAATATTCCTCACATAACTTCTAGGCGCCTATAGAGGAGTCCACTTTAAATTTCCCACACTTAGAAAATTTTAAACTGTTGATATTACCTCTTTCAACCCAGGCGCATTTCCACCATGGAGGTTCCACCTTTCATAACTTAGAATATTTTTCTTGCACTCTCACAAGCTAGGCGCATTTGAACCCCTGTGCTTTCACTTTTAACGACTGAGTCAAAATTCTCCCTCATTCATCCTCTTCAAGGTAGGGCACATTTCAATGCTTGTACTTTCAACTTTCTAACACTTAGAAAATATTTTAGGTCCCTCTCCTTGTTGAGGCGCATATGGGTATGCCTGCTTCCAATTTTCCACTCTTGAAATGTTTAATCCAACTCTAGCCTGGGCGCATTTTGACATGTCTACTTCCAATTTAAAATATTTTCAATTTTTCTAACCTCTCTACAGGCAAAGGCGCATTTAGGGGTCCTTACTCCCACTTTGCTAGACTTAGTCCATTTTCAAGCTTCATCATGCTGCTGGGCGCATATGGAGTAGGGAGCTTCAAATTCCAACTACTTAGAAATATTTTCAAATCATACCTCAAGTTAGAACTTCAAGGGCACAATTGAGGGGTTGAACTTTCAATTTTGAACACTTAACATTTTCTAACCTCCCTAGAAGTCAAGGCGCCAGTCAAGGGTCAAGCTTCAAATTCAAACACTTAGGATATTTTAGCTCATCCCCTTTCAAGTTGTGGGCGCACTTTGACCTATGAGCTTTTACTTTTAAGCACGTAGACTATTTTCAACCACTTCTTCCATGATGGCGCATTTGGAGGGGGGAGATTTTAATTTCCATGCCTTAGAATATTTTGGAGACCCTTCCTCACCTTAGGCGCAAATGACCCTCTCTGCTTTCAATTTTAACACTTAGTGAAGTTTGCTAACTCACCATGATCAAGGTTTGGTGCAAATAAGAGGGGCTACTTCCAACACTTAGCACTTTCAAAGCTCTGTAGGTAAGTCCAGGCGCATTTTAGGGGGGGGAACTTCCATCTTTCAACGACTAGTAAAATTTCCAAGCTAAAGAGGGGCGCATTTGACCCATGAAACTTTTACTTTTCACGCCTTAGAACGTTTTCAACCTCTTTCACTCCAAGGGCGCATTTGGCAGGTGGTGCTTCAAATTTTAAGTGCCTTAGAAATTTTTCATCATCCTCCTCAAGTCAAGGGCGCATTTTACCCATGGAGTATCAAATTTTCATGACTTAGAAATTTTTAGGGTCAACTCATCACCAAAGGCGCATTTGAGGCCTTCTTCTTTCAATTTAGTAGACTTAGTCAAATTTCCATTACCTCCTCCTCCTCAAGGCGCATTTCACCATAGGAGCTTCCAATTTGTAGCACTTAGAAGATTTTCAACCAGCCTTCGGCTTTTAAAGGCGTTTTTCACTAGCTGGACTTGAAAATTTATCAATTTCAGTGAATTTTATGCCATTTGTCAAATTTAGAGTGACTTGATCGTGCTTGCCCTAATTTGCTATTTTTAGAAAGTTCTTCAAATTTCGTGCTTTGAGTTGACTTCTGACCCTTGAAAGGCCTGATTTCGCCTTGTTCCAACTTTGGGGTGTGATCGTGCTGTCGGGGTCTGATGCCTGCCTGCACCTGCTATTTTTAGCAACTTACTAAAAATAGCAATTGCTCAAAATGTCTTCAAATTTTGCGTACTAAATGCCTGAAGTGTATTGATCGTGACTGGACGCTGCATTTGCATGATTGTCTTGTCCTGCCCTTGAATTTAGGAAACCCTAATTCTTCGGTATCAACCTGCTAAAAATAGTAAGTGTCCGATTTTCCATCCTCTGCAACTCCGTTCAGCTTGAAATTCGCGCCATAGGGATCTTTATCAACTGCCTGACCTGTTCATATTGACGCTTCGCGCTGATCTGCCATTTATAGCTGCTTCTGAAGTGACTTACTATTTATAGTAAGTGCTGGATTCTAAGACTTCCCTAGCTCCGTTTGAGTTGAAATTTGGATGTTGTGATTGTTGTCGGTGAATTTTCCTGTCTGCACTGGCGCTCGAGGTTGACTTTCTATTTATAGCCCGTGCCGAGAACACCTTACTAAAAATAGTAAGTGCTCCGATTGCCTTCAAATTTTGCCAGCAAACTCTCTGAAGGATACTGACCGTAATGGATACTTCAGTTTTAGGGCACTTTGTCGTCTGACTCCTCATTTTAGCTCTGAAGCTCGAAACCCTAATTTTTTGCATGTACCTGAGATGAGCTTCATTTGACCTTGTTTCAACTGCACAATGATCAGTTTGCAGTTCTGAAGTGCTGAGCAACTGCCCGAGTGGTACCTGCTAAAAATAGAAAGTGGCCGAAAAAGTGACCAACCGGCTACTAGATGATTTTGCATGTCACATTGCCTAAAAAATCTTGAAAAACCCAGGAAGACCCAGAAAAAATCTTCAACATGTAGGCACTGGCTAAAAATAGTAAGTTTCTAAAAAGTGATCGGTTACACTTGCATGTTACACCGCTGCGAAGCTCTTGGAAAACCCAGAAAGAATATGCCGACATGCGCTGAAAAAGTCTACATGCAAACCCCAATATCGGCTTCCGAAGGCTGAGTGCTGAAAGTCGTCGTCTCGTTTTGCATGTCATATCACTGCGAAGGTCTCGAAAAACCCACAAAGAATCTCCAGACATGCGTTGAAAAACTCTGCCTCTAAGCTCTGAAAATTGCCTCCGAAGGCAGAACTGCTAAAAATAGCAAGTTGTCCGTTTTAGTTCAAATTTAACCTGTGAGTAGCCTGATGTGCTCTGGATGTAGTGTAACTGTCGGAATTTTGAAAATGCTAAAGGATTGCCTGTAATTGCACACTTACTAAAAATAGTAAGTAGTCAGAATCTGATGGAATTTCAGTAGAAACCTGTCAGAAGTGTGGTGATCATCAATGTTAATCTCAAATCTCAATTTATTCACCCCGTTTGACTTCAAATTGGCTGAAAAGTTCAAAACCCTAATTTTCAGACTTGGCCAAAAGTTCACGTTAAGGCTCAACGGCGGGCACATCTCGGAAAAACAGATAGTAGGAAAGAGAGACAACAACAAAACGACCGAAAAACAAAGCCAAAATTAGGGGGTCCCCATTTGCAATGGGGCGATGTGTGAAAAACGTCACAACAGTGTCTTCATTACCTTTGCTTAAAAATATTAAATATTGTTTTGGCATGGATGGTTGCTCAAATGTTTAATTTTTTTTTAGTGCATAAATGTTGTTAATGAAGAGGCTTTAAGTCCTTTCAGCAATTTTAGGTGATCTCAAGGACTATGATTGTTGGGGAATATGCTTGAGTAAAGCAATAGGTAAATTTCCAGAGACCTTAGATTTTAAAGCAACCTTTGGCAGTTTCCCACATATTAAGATGAGGATTAGAAGCAGGACACACATCTATGATCTTAATGGTGATGTTTAATGTTGGTCTTCTTTCCACTTCACCCAAGATGCCAAGAAAGGAACATTTGGTGATGCATTGTAAGTGATATTATCTACCTTAGTCAAATAATTATCTTTTCCCTAATTGTAATAGAAACCATACATGGAATAGCTATGTTATGTATAGAAAATACAAGTATACCCTATGGTAATGTTTATCATTAAACAAATACCTTATGATGTTAGGAGTACATTTACTAAATCCTAATTGTTTTTGTGAAAGTTATACCTTAACACAATTTATGAATTTGACTATTCAAAAAAACTCAACTTAGTTTCAAATCATATACAATCATGTTTTGTACTTAGTTTGGTTTTAATACTTGTTTCAATCTTGATTTTGGGTTTACTTACCTCTCTTTGGAATATGTTGGTGGTGGGGTGAATCCCATTGGATAGATTTATTACTTTATATCCATTTCTTGAAGGAGTCACCACCCTTCACAATAAATGAGTCACCACTCTTCATGGTTTCCTTTTGAGAATAATACTTTACTTCCAAATTGATTGATAAATTTATTTCCTATTGATCATTTCTTCATAAGGAAATGATTTCCCTTTTAAATCTTATTGTTGAGGGAGTCATAGTCTTTCACAATTGAAGGGTCACGACTTCTCACATTTGAAGAGTCACAACCTCTCATTTGAAGAGTCACAACCTTTCACATTTGGAGTTACATCCTTTCTCACATCATCACTATTCTTGAGAATCTAATTTAATCCTCTTGCAAAATCACTTAAAGTTCTATTCTCAATTGGATTCTTCAATGATGTTATGGATGGCTTTCTCAAATGAAATGCTCTCCCTTTTATATCTCAAGTTTGAGGGAGTCACACCTTTTAACCTCAATAGTTACAACTCTTCATTGTTGCATTTGGAGACTAATAATAATTTAACATTATTTGTTAGTGTTGTTGAAGACACATTAGGCATGAATCAAACACGTATACATATAAATACATGCAATATACAAAGTATACACATAAATACACATAAGACATGACGGATGCACATAAATACATGTAAGTTACGAAGTAAACACATGAATACACGTAAGTCACAAAGTATACACATGAATACATGTAAGTCATGAAATATACACATGAATACACATAAGTCACAAAGTATACACATGAATACACGTAAGTCACAAAGTATACACATGAATATATGTAAGTCACAAAGTATACGCATGAATACACGTAAGTCACGAAGTATACATGTGAAAGGCACACACATATAGAAATGCATTATTGGCCTACTTAAGAAGGCTAAATAATTAATCCTCATTGAATGATGGCTAAAGTCGATTTGTCCCGCAAGTTGGTAGGATTAAGGCTCTGATACCTGTTACCCATTTTTCACCTATGGGCTCAATCAGGAAGGGTAACCCATGTTTTCAGGGGTTCTCGAAGACCAAATGGAAGGACACTTGCATCAGGATCACTTTTTCTAACTTGTTTGCTTCTTGTGCAGATGTAGGGGAAAATGATGTTTTAATTCAGCACGTGGATTAAATGCGGCTCCCAAGAGGGTTGAGCCCAGCGTGCAGGTCTTTAGCTTGGGGGTGGGTCTTTTCTTTTATGTTTTGCCTTGTCTTTCCCTCTTTTCTATTTTTTTTTCTTCTATCTCTTTCCTTGTTCTGTCGGGGGCGGAACCGGGTCGGGATCCAAACTTGAAACCTTGTGAAGTTTCAGTTTCAGTTCCTGTTTCTGATCCGGTTCCGACCCCACTTCCGCCTTTTCTGTTTTTGTCGGGCCCCTTTTCCTTTGTTTCCGTCGGAGGCGGAACCAGACCGAAACCAAACTTGGAACTTTTCCGAAAGTTCCAATTTCCATTTTAGTTCCGGGTCCGGTTCCGGTTCCGGTTCTGCGCTCGTGTGCGTCTTGTTCTCTTCTTTGGCCTTACGTTTTACCATGAGGTAGTTTTTCCTTTTCTTTTCTTCCTTGTCCTTTTTTCCTCCCTTCCTTTCCTTCGTCGGAGGCGGGTTCGTGTCGAAATCCGAACTTGAACCTTGTGAAGTTTCAGTTTCGGGTTTGTTTCCGCCCCACCCCTGCTTTGTTCTACCCGGGATCGGACTTAGTTCCAATCCCGCCTTTCCTTCTTTTGCCTTGTGCGTTTTCTTTCTTTTTCTCGCGGGCTCGGGACCTGGTCGAAACCTGAACTTGGAACTTTTCCAGGGGTCAGGTTCCTGTTTCCGTTCCGGTTCCGGTCCTGGTTCCGCTCTTCTTTCTTTTTTCTGGTTTTTGATCGAGGGATGTCTCCCCCTTGGTTCCCCCTTATGTTTTTCTTTCTTCTCCCTTTGTGCCTCGTATGTTGCCGGGGGCGGGATTGGGTCGGAGTCCAAACCTGAACCTTGAAGAAAGTTTCAGGTCCGGATTTGGTTCTGGTTCCGGTTCCGCTCTTTTCTTTTTTTTTCCCCGTTTTGGTCCCGATCCCGGTTCCGCCGGGATTCATCTATCTTTGCTTCCACCCCCTTTCTCCTGGTCCCGGTTCCAGTTTCGTCTTGACCCCACCCCCGCCAGTTTGAAGAGTCTCAGTGAAAAGGAGTGCCTTCGCCAAGAAATGAGGACCTCGCTATGATGTCCTGCCGATAGCAAAGTGATCTTGGCGAAGTGAAAGAGAGTTCACCGGGTGTCTTCCCGAAATGAAGAGTTCGCCGAAGGAAAGGGTATTCTATAAGAAGTCTCGGCGAATGGAAGTGGTCTCAGTGACGAAAAGTGATATCGGCATGACTAATAAAGCCCGCCATGACCTCTCACCGATGAATGTTTCTCTTGCCGAAGTGAAATGAAGTAAGCCCTTGCCAAAGCAAGGTGCCTTCGACACAACCTCTTGCCGACAAAGCGATGTCCTAGCGACAAGGAACCAACGGAAGTCTCCCCGACCCGAGGAAGTCTCACCGACTCTGGAGCATAGCGATAGGATAATGAAGTTTCGGTGAGAAGTCTCTCCGATTGCCAGATGTCTCCCCGAAGCAATGTGGTGCTCGGTATAAGGAATGAAGATCGGCGAGATGTCTCGCCAAGAGTTGAAGCCGTCGCCATAAGGTCCCAACGACTTACCAGAGTCTTGCCGAAAGGAAAGAAGAGCTCGATAGAATAAAGTGCGTTCGGGGTGACATTGAAGATGTATCACCTACAGAAGACACAGGGTCTCGGAATAACGTTTTGTCTTCGATAAAGAGTCTCACGACACCCAGGTGTCTTGCCGAATGAGGGGAAGCTCGGGGTGAGAGATTCAACATCGCCAGGAGGTCTCGCCGAGTGTAGTGGATCTCTCCGAAACTGATGCCTTCGCTAAGCGTGGAGTTTTCGCCATGATATCCCAACGACAGAATTGTGTCTTGCCGATGGCCTCAGTGGTATCGGTATGACTGATCAAGCTCGATATGAACTCTCATCAGCTGTCACGTGCTACGCCGATTGTTGCCAAATGATATAATCGCATCGGCAAGACACTTTCAGTGTCTCGCCAAGATGCGATTCTTTTCAAAAGACTTTTGACCAGTTGCAAAGCCCGCGTGGAAAACGCTCGACCAACCAGGGCGAGCTAAGGAAAGCCGTGGCAGAACATAGAATGTCAACCCTAGATGAATGCCACGCGAATCAAAGTGAGCTCAGGGCATTCAAGGTGCAGCCGAAGTAGCTCAATTGGACACGAGGATCAAAAATGAATGCGGTGGTTGTTGTAAAAGATCTGAAGGCTTCTATAAGGGTAACTCTTCACCTCTCACCGACATCGCTCTACCCTGAGCAAGAGGTGATCAATCAGTAATGGTGCTGAATCTAATGCATAGATCTGATGTTGCTTCTTGAAGGGGAGGTAGCCGTGAGTCACTATAGCAGTTGGAGATGACGGCTGGAGGAGCAAGGGGACATTAATGACCCTGTTGCAGAGCATTCAAGGCGACTCTGACAAAGTATTAATGGCGGACTTGAAGGCTGCAAGATAACGACGACGGCTGTAAAAGATCTGAAGGCCATGCCCAGGGACGAGCTTTCACCGACATGAACAGGGGAGGCGCATTGAATGTTTCATTGACTTTGTTCCAAGGCACTTCTAGGGCCGACGTGTCCAGGCGCCGACTCATTTTGGAAACCCTAATGCAAGGGGCCGACCTTTGGTTGTATATATGGCATTTTTGCCTTTTTGTAAGGCAGTTCTTAGTTAGGAGACTGCCGAGAGCACTATTCAGACTTTGTAACTCATTATTTTTTATGAATACTACAGATCTGTAACACAGACACTCCTTATTTTCTCAATAGAAAGTTATTTCCTTGACAGTTTTTCTTTGTTGTTTAGTAACTTGCTATGAGTTACATGATTAAATTCTGTGTGATCCCTTTATTTGATCAAATTCCTTCAGTGCTGAATGCAAAGGATATTATGTCGCAAATTTAGTTTATGTTAGTGATCTCTTTCTTTTGCATATTATATCTGTGAAAACATCTTGTTTTCCTTGTGCTAAGCATTAGAACAGTCGGAATCTTACATAGACTCGTTTTTTGTAAAAATAAATCTCTGTATTGTGAGATTATTTAACTCTATTGAGATTTTCTGTGAGTTTTCTGCAGTATTGTCATATGTTTATCTTTGGTGTATCACCTATTAGCGATAGGTTTTGGATTCAAGTACATCTTTCTTACTCTTTTCCTTTATCATTCTCCAGTTTTCCCAAGATATCTTAAGGGGAACCAGCCCATAATCTGGAGGTTCACTTCATTCCCAGGTCACCCACAACCTCGAAGTGTTCCCATGTGTCAATAGGTTGCTACAGTTGATAGCTTAGCAAGGGTGCAAACTTTATTTGACAACAATACCAATTGTAATGTCCCCTTTTGGGGTTGCCCTAAATCTTTCCCTAAAATCAAAAATTTAGTGTAGTTAGGGTTATAACTAACCAATTAGATTCTTGAAGCAATATAAAACTTGGCTTAGGTCCTGCAATCATGTTAGACAATATGGGAAATATAATTCATATGATCAGAACTTACATAATGAATTTCTTATCTATTTAAACCATGTAAAAATACATAACTATTACAAAATTATATAAAATACACAATATCCATAATGCATAGTGGAAGTTTAATCATAATAGGACTTGGATGAGAAACATGATAAGTCCGCTCGAAGCTATCCATGCTAAGCCCAAGAGTGGATATACCATCCCTCTTGGCCCCAAGTGCAAATCCCAGACCATCCAACATGGGGTGGCATACTTAATGGATAAAATTGTACCTGCTTTCCCTATCCATGTTGTCTCATCCATCCTTATGATTGAGACTCCTTGAATCCTTCCCAACAACCAACCCATGTAAAGATTGGGGAGAAAGCTACAATTGGAGGCCCGTAGATTCCTCTTTCTAAGCCCAAGGCCAGACACTCACCCCCTTGGCCCCAAGTGGCAGACCCCTGGCCACCCAACATGGGGTGGCATACTTAGAAAGAAATCTAGTACCTGCTCACCCTACTGGTACTTCCCCCACTTCTCCTCATAGTTGTTTGGTAAGGATTACAAACACTAAATATATCCAAATTCATAGAGATTAATAAACATATCATCATTCACAATAATCATTATAGTGCATACCACAATACTTGCTAAAATATAAGACTGCTAAGTTCTAAGATGCAAATATATTAACTGTTGACTTGTTGTGACCTTTTTCACACATCGCCCCATTGCAAATGGGGACCCCCTAATTTTGGCTTTGCTTTTGGTTTGATGTTGGTTTGTTTTTGCTGTTGTCTCTCTCTCGTTCTGTCTACCTTTCCGGGATGTGCCCATCTATGAGCTTTAACATGAAATTTGGCCAAGTCTGAAATTAGGGTTTCCATTTTCCTGGTCAATCCAAGGTCGAATAAAGTGAATAAATTGAAAATTGAGACTAACATTGTTGTCAGTGTGCTTCCAACAGGCTTCAAGTAAAATTTCATCAAGAACCGAGGTACTTACTATTTTTAGTAAGTGTGAAATTCAGGGCAATCTGTCAGCAATTTTGAGATTCCGACAGCCACACTATATTCAGAATACATCAGGCTGCTCGCATGTAAATTTTGAGCGAAAACAGACAACTTACTATTTTTAGCAATCCAGCTTCCGGGACAAATTTCAGGGCTTAGACGCAGAGTTTTTCTTTGCATGTCTGCATATTCCTTCTGGGTTTTTCGAGACCTTCACGATGATATAACATGCAAGTCGAGACAACAACTTTCAGAATTCAGTCTTCCGAGGCTATTTCTAGGGTTTGCATGTCAAGGTTTCTTTTGCATGTCGGATGATTCCTGGTGGTTTTTTCGAGAGCTTCGCGATGATATGACATGCAAACGAAGATGATCACTCAGTAAGGAACTTACTATTTTTAGCAGGTGTGTCCCGGCAGCCGCTTCCCAGCAGTTCAGAATCACAGGCTGATCGCAATGCAGCAGAAATGAGACAAACAGAGATCATTTGATACGCATGCAAAACAAATTAGGGTTTCCGACTTCGGGACCTGAAAAGAGGCATAAAAAGGCAGAATTTTAGAAAACCGGTGTAAACCACCGCGATCAACATCCTTCAGGCTATCTGCTGGTAAAATTTCGAGTCAAACGGAGCACTTACTATTTATAGTAAGTCAATTTGGAAACTGGATAAAAATAGTAAATCAGCTGCATGCGTTGGTGTCGACAGTAAGGTCACGTGGTGAGGAGAGCCTCATTCAAATTTCAAGTCAATCGGAGCAGCGGAGCTAACAGAAACAAGAGGTTACTATTTATAGTAAACCACCTTCAGAAACAGGCTAAAAATAGCAGGGTGACTAAAAATGGCAGTGTCGATAGGACAACAAGGCTATGAGGATGCAGTGTGCAAAATTTCAAGCCGTTCCGGGCTTCAGAGGTGCAAAATCAGAGGACTTACTAAAAATAGCAGGGCATGGATAAGCTAGCAGAAGAAGGTAAAAATGTCTAAGTCTGAGTTTCATCCAGCAAACACCTCCAAATGCGCCATGCTTGCCTTCAAAGATGATCAAAAATATTCTATGAAATGAGTTCATCCTCCTGCCACCCCAAAACGCGCCCAAGTTGGTGAAGTGGAAGCATGAAAAATTTTCTAAGGCAAAGTTTCATCCACCTCCAGGGGTAAAATGCGCCCTCAAGGGATGAAGAAGTTTAAAAAAATTTCTAAGTATGAGCAATATCCTCCTCACCCCTCCAAATGCGCCCTCCTCACAAAGCAAAATGATAAAAAAATTTCTAAGTATCAACTCTCATCCTTCACCAAGTAAGAAATGCGCCCAACAAGCAAGAAGGTCAAACGGGTCAATGAAGTTTATCCTTCACCCTTGCCTAAATGCACCCATACTTCAAGTTCCATCCTCCTCAAGGCAAGAAATGCGCCCAAGCTAGAAATGGTCAAGGGAGGTCAACGTTTTCATCCTCCTACATAGGAAAAATGCGCCCAAATCAGGGCATGTGAAGACAAAACGTATGCATGCAAGGAGGGAATATTCCAAATGAGTTGAAAGGCAAGTTTTAAAATCCACTTCATAATGCAAATCTGCCCAAGTGTAGAATAAAGTCAACAAGTCAAAAGAAGGCGTTGGAAATTTGAAATCCCCCTCACCCTCTCAAATGCGCCAAAGGATAAAAAGGGAGATAAGTGCTAGGCGTTGACTCCATGATATCAAATATGCGCCCATGTTATAAAGTTTATCCTCCTTCAAGTGTGAAATGTGCCCAAAGGGGAAGATAAAATATTGCTAAGCGTGGTGAAGTTGAATATCCACCCTCAAGTGTGATGTGCGCCATGCAGGGTGATGAATGTTAAAGGGGTGTTGGAAGTATTTCTCAAGGCGTGGTGAATTTAAACATTCTTCTTGAAGTGTCATATGCGCCCAAAGTAATATGTGTTAGAAAAAATTTTCTAAGGCGCATGAGGTGGTGAAACAAAATGCTGGGCATCGTTTTAATTTTCTCCAAGTATGCTATGGGTGAAGAATGAGATATAAGACAAGGTGATGAAGATTTTTCATAAGACGCTGAAATTTTCAAAATGAATAAATTTTTCCTAAGGCATTGAAGATGTTGGAGGATGAAATATGCTAAGCGCCCTCACGAAGATGCTCTAGGTAAGGTTGGTGACTTTCTCGCAGGCAAGGAAGAGCAAGATCGAATAAAATTTTCTAAGGCAAATTTTCTAAGTGCAGGATGATTTAAAATTTTCTAAGGCAAATATTTTGTTCCTTAGAAAATATGCCTAGACCTAGGGTGGTGAAATTTTTCTTGAGGCAGGGATGAATTTGCCAGTGAAGAAGTCAGATGGTGCTTGCTACACAGGGTCAATGAAAATTTTCCAAGTCAGAGCGAAGAAATACGCTCCGGGGTGAGGAAATGAAATAAATTTGATGAAAGAATATTTTCTAAGGTTCAAATTTCAAGAAGATTAAATGAACCCGTTCGTTGGGTACCCATGGATTCGGCGCGTTTTGGAGGAAATTTTCTTCTGGGTATCAAATATTATCGATGAGGAATGGATTTTAAGGTCTTCCACACTTCGCCAAGGCCTTCAGGATGAAGATTTTTGATGGGCACTGGGTTGATGAATTTTCCTAAGGGGAAATTTTAAAAAAAATTCTAAGGCAAATGTGAAGAAAATGTGTTTTCAAGATAAAAATATGCCTCAGCGGATGGGTTTTAAGTCAATTTCCTAGGTGAATTTGATTGAATTCTTCGTGGGACCAATCTTCCAGAGTCAGAGGTGAACGAAATTGGGTATCAGAGCTCTAGTTAGTGAAATGAATTTCTCAAAGATGATGCGCCCTTGAGGAAGATGGGTTGAAAATTTGGCTAAGGCATGAAGAATCATGAAGAAAGCAGAAGTTGACGCTTGGAAGTTAGAGCGTGAAAATCAGGTAAGTAGTTGAATTTATATTATGAAGTGTCCTAATACTCTTCTCCTCGCTTGTTTTGCAGGAGGAATGTCGAGGCCAGAGCACGATGACTTGAAGTGGTGAAGCACGATGACATTACAACCTTCAGAGGAAGATAAAGTTATAAGTTTCACATGAAGGAAGAAAAAGTTGCAAGAAATTGGCTAAGTGTTAGCTCAAGTGACAAAGAAGTTGAAGAGCAACGTCAAGAAAGAAGATCAAGGACAGTGTGAACGCGTCTACAAGCGGAATCTTCTAGAAGACTGATTGTGGGCATTTATTGCCTTTGCTATTTTTGGGAGTGAGTGGGAATCTTTGATTCATTTAATGTACCACTCCCTACTCTGGCAGTTTTTAGGGTTAGGGCTGAGGTGGCACAATTTTAGCCACTCTATTGATTGTAACCCTAGCCGTCTTTTGGGACTTGGCTAGCTATATAAAGGGGGAGTCCCCCTCATTTGTAACTCAGTAGACAGTAGAGAAGATTAGAATAGACATAGAGTAGAGGGACAACTTAGAAGTAGCTTAGTATAGATTGATAGTGTAGTTTGAAGAAGAGGGAAAGTTTTCCCTTTGAAAACTTTGTAAGAAATTGTTGTGAACACTCTCTCAATAAAAGAGTTTTTCATTGATGGTGAATTTCGTCTTTGTTGTGAGTAGCTAGCAAGGTTTCTTCGTCCTTCGGATTCAAATGGTAGCTCAAAGTAGTATAATTTTTATTCCATGCAAGTAGATGTTAACTGTGGAATGTGGTGTTTGATCTAAGCAACTTCGTCTATCCATACCACTAGTGTATTTGCTGATGGTGAATGCGCCTTGTCTGGTCAACTGGAAACGTTTGGGCCTAACTTCAATCACAGTTTGAATGATGGTATGCGTCGTTGTGATGGTATCTTCATGTCAAGTGGTGGTTTGAACATCTTTAGTCATCTCCCTTGAAGATTGCACCGACTCCGCGGAAGCTGTCCGATGCGAGGCAAAGCGAAGTCCGGTTAGAAGTTTGCTGAAGTTGAGCTCCATATCCCACGCCTTAGAATAGATTTAGACTCTCTAAACCCTACCCCATTTCAATTCAGCACTTTCTGGTTAGAATAGGTAACTCACGCTTCATAGATAAATCTTTCGAGCCTTTGAATTCCTTTCTCCGCTGCCGAACAATTCCGTAAGTCCCCCTTGAAATACCAGCAAATCACATTGAGCCAACTGAGCCTATTCGCACTGAAAGAACCTTGGAGTTGAACGCATGAACTTTCTTGCAATCTTAGCATGCGGAATACTTTGATCAAGAGAGAGTAGGGTTGCCGTTGGCGACTTTATTCTGCATTGGTGCGGTCACGAAAAACACATCAACATGACTCTGCCCTTGTCTACTGAGTGCAGATAATTAATTATGATCTGCTCCTATTTCCTTCCTATTCAATCTGTTTTCATATTTAGAAGATATTGCTTAAAGAGAAACAAATAGATTAAATCAAGTGAAAAATTACTAATATGGATTAATAATTGCTGCAAGATATATATATATATACATACTAAAATTACTTCCCTTGTTATTGATTTATTATTTGTCTTCATAAATTTCTCATTGGACTATCTTCTTCTTCACACATACTTCTCGATATCTGCTCAGCTTCCAAATGATGTTCCATTTCTTTCAATCTACTGTTTTTATTCAGATTTCTAATTGATTTCCCTTCCTTCATTCATGGCTCTCCCCACTCATTTGTTTCCTCTTTTATATCTTCCATGGTGGGAAGAATCATATTCATTCATTTAACAAAAGACACATCCTTTCATGGCTGCTATCCCTTGAAAGAGTCATAACCATTCATACATTAATTGTTTGTTTCTTAATTTACTAATCTGCAACCTTTTATTTGTTATGTCTTATTCCAAGCGCTATCTTTAATCACTTCCCTTTTGAATAAAGATCGCTGCTTGTCCCTTTAAATACTAATCACTGCCACCTTTTAAATATAAACTTGATCATTGAGGTAAAAATAATCACTGCACTTTTTAATTATAATTGTTTGCTTTGTTCTTGTCTTATTCAATTTGTCCTATCCTATTTTGTCTTATATGTCTTTCGTTTTATATGGCTGACTTTCTTTTTATAAATATAATCGTTGATTCTTTTACTTAACAACCAAAGGTCCTTAATAAAATCACTTCCTAAATGCTGTGATGATGTTTGATATTGAAGAATAAAGTGGGACATCACACTTTCGAAGCTTCTCAAGCTCTCCTCATCATCAAGTCCATTCTGGGCTTCAGGTTCAACTTTCTTAGGGTCAGGAGGAAGCTGAACCACATCTTTCTTTTATTCTTTTGTAGGCTACGAAATAGTGGAAGAAGGTCTCATCTCTCTGAAGATAACACTTTGACTATAGAGAATCTTTTCAGCCATTGGATCCCAAAGCTTTTACCCTTTCACAATAATACCATAACCAATGAAGATACATTTGACAACCTTGTTTTTCAACTTCAACCTTTTCTTCCTCGGCACATGAGCATATGCCTCACAACAAAACACACAAAGATGTCTTAATGAGGTATTTTTGCCTGGCCACATCTCCATAGGTGTCTTCTCAACAAGAGTTGATGTAGGAGATCTGTTAACCAGATAGCATGTAGTGGAAATAGCTTCATCCCAAGAATTTTGTTCAAGGCTAGCTCCACTTAGCATACTCCTAGCCCTCTCCATCAATGTCCTATTCATCCTCTCTACAACTCCATTCTACTAAGGGGTATATGGAGTTGTCTTATGCCTTTCAATCCCATGTTCTTTACAGAACTTATCAAAATCTATGAAACAAAACTCACCACCATTGTCAATCCTCAAAAACTTAATCTTCCTACCAGTCTAATTTTCTACCAAGGCCTTAAACCCTTAAACCGATTGAAAGCTTCAACTTTACTACTAAGAAAATAAATAAATGTCCTACTATAATCATCTATGAAAGAAATAAAATATACAAATTTTGATAACAAAGGTACATTTACAAGACCAAAAACATCATAAGCACATAGTCCAAAACCCCAGAAGATTTGTGCAAACTATTATAAAACTAAACATCATTTTGCTTTCCATAGACACAATGTTCGCAAAAATCGAACTCAAAATTACAATCATCAAGCCCCTCAACAAGGCATTTATTTTTCAAGGTTCTCAAACTCTTTTCACCAATGTGACCAAGTCTTTGGTGCCAAAGCATTGTCTTCTCAGTAGGTAACTTCATCTTCAAAACTTGAGCACCCTTGGGTACCCAAAAAGCACGACCATCGGAAGTGGATGGAACTTTCTTCTTTGTTGTTGGTTCCAATGGTGAGGATAGTGACTTAGAAGTTCTTTTCTTATTTTTCACAAAAGAACTATTTCACTAAACTGTGCATGCATCCAGCTGAAACAGAGTGCCTATGCGAACACCCTTACCAAGCACCATAGCTCCTCTTGTCATCTTGCATCCTCCATTCGAGAAGACAACCTGCACACCCACATCATTCAACTTACTTAGAGAAAGAAGGTTCTATGCCAAACCAGGGATATGCAGGACACCATTTATCCCCTTCACTCTACCGTATGGGAATCTTATCTTAAGTCTTCCATGGCCAACAATATTCAGGTGAGACTCATCGCCCAGGTACACCTTTCCACCATCATAACTTTCATACTTATAGAACCAATCTTGATATGAAGTCATGTGGAAAGAAGCATCAGAGTCAATCAGCCACACATCTTGTGATGCATGCATTGCCAAGGCAGCAACAAAGGCATCTACATCATCCTCAGAGGATTTATCAAATTTAGAATCGGAGAAAGGCTTCTTTTTCTTCTTTTTCTCCTGCTTACAATCTTTGTGAAAGTGACCAGATTTTCCGCAATTCCAACATTTTTCCTTAGTCTTACCAGGAGACTTAGATCTCTCACAAGATTTGGATTCTGACTTTTCTTGCTTTTTGTTCTTTTTTCCTTATTCTTTTGTTCTTCCTCGAACCGCTAGAGCCTCCTTAGCCGTTTTGAAATATTTTCTCTACATCTCTTCAAATAGAAATGACGCAACCACTTCATCCATATTAAAGGTGGTAGTGGTACTTCCAATGGCCATGACAAGGTGGTCCTGAGAATCTGACAGTGAGCACAACAAAGTCATGCAACGATCCTCCTCCTCCAATTTCACACCAACAAAGTTCAACTAGGCAGCTAGCATGTTGAATGCATTCAAGTGATCTGCAATAGGTCCTCCTTCCTCCATCCTCAGAGAATACATCTTCTTTCATAGGAACAACTTATTTACCAAGGATTTAGCTTGCTAAATCTGGGCAAGTTTCTTCCAAAGAAGTACAGTGGTCTTCTCTTCTAGAATGTTTAGGAGTACTGAATCAACTAAATAGAGTCTTATCAGACTCTTAGCCTTCCGATCCATCAGATCCCAATCTTCTTGTTTCATGACCGTTGGCATAGTTCCAGAAAGAGTTGTCCACAAGTCACGATCTACAAGCCTGTCCTCCATCTTGAGCTTCCACAACTCAAAGATGCCTTTGTTAAACTTCTCTATCTCAAATCTACCAAATGTGCTCACCATCTCCTTCCTACAACAAGGTCAACAAAAGATTTCTACAACAAGCTCCCACTCAAAATAAGATCAATACAAAAAACTCTTTACCACAATAGGAAACATAGGTGATCAGGCTTTGATACCAATTGAAAGGAAGCCAGGTACACAAAAAAGCTTTCAACACCAATCTATCAAAGGAGAGAAAGTGAAAATTTCTACATTTTCAAACCCTCATCCAATTACAACAAAGAAGATGCACATAAACAAGTAAACCAAATAGCATCAAAGATACAATAAAAAACACATAACACCAAAATATACATGGGGAAAACCCTTTCGGGAGAAAATCTCCACACTCCAAATTTCTGAACAATGTATTGTCTGTAAACAAACAATTACAATACACTTGCAATGCAAGCCTTTATAGGAGTTTGTTTGTGTTACAATTCTAGAGTCAATTCGGCAACATAACAATATCTCAAAACAACATTATCATACAACTCCAAAGTACAAGTGCTCAATATATAGGAGTTTACAATGCATAAATTAGACATTTTTAAATCAAATGCCAAAGGTTGAAGATGCAACATGGAAAGTGCAAAAACCACTACACATGCATAACGGTAAGTTTCCAATTGTCACCACATGCAACATTGCAACTACCAATTGTCACTTAACTTGCACATGCAAAACCTACACCTACCAAATAATAACTGCACCTTGAAAACTCACATTCCATGCAAACTCAACACAAAAATAGAAAATTCCTTCATGCACAACTCCACCCATAAGTAGTAACTTCCAACTTGACTCCTCGAAAATAGAAACTGCAAGTTATAACTCACAAGACAACATGGGAAGTTTATCATCATTAAATATTTAAATAATCTGTGCTACAAGAAAACAAAGGTTGAGACACCTTCATTTTCCTAATAGTATTGACCTTGTGTCATCATGCACTTCATGGTGATGTCGCATGCATTGGTCACAATGTCATTCAATTTCGACAACATCATGTGTGCAAGCATGAGATTGTGACATGTGTTTGTTGCAATTGTAACATGAAAATTTCATTCATCCATACTTTGTCTGCTAATGTCTTGGTGTAAAAGTTGGGGCATTACAGCGTCTACTATACAACAATCCAAAGAGATGTCTTAAAAATTGTAGGTTATCTGATGGGTTTATAAATTTTCTCTCATTCTTTTACACTTCATTGACCTAACAAGTATTCTTTGTAGAATTTTCTCCACTTTGTCATATCTACATATGAAAACTATTATAGAATAGCACTTTCCCAAGTTATTTTTTCTTTTTGTCGAGTTCTGGGATCACCATGAAAATGCTGTATTTCTCATGTTCTACTAATTTAATATTAGACCATATCATGTACCAATTTGTATTAGAGTATGAACTAAAGACATTTCTGCTTCATCTGCAGGCCTTCCTCATTTCAACTCATTATGTCCTGTAATTGCTCTGTTCAATAGCCGTTTTTTATCATTTTATCAAAATCAGATTTCAGTGATTACCAGATTTGGTCAGACTTTTGTAGTTTTTTTCTGTGTGTGCTATTGTATTGCGTTGCCTTTGTCACTTACTGGCCTGGTTTTGAGTCTTAGAATATATTTGAATTGGTTCTTCTGTACTGTACTTTGTTCTTTGCCTTTTATGCTTCCAGATGTAACTTATTAGAACCTATCACGAATAGACTTTGTTTCTGGGTTTATGAAGGAAAAATAGATACTTAACGGAGATTATGAAACAGAAACTGTAATCAACTTATAAGTTGGCAATGGAATTTGACCAAGAGAGAGTAACTGGTGCAGTTGCAGGCTTCTCTGTCAGTGATGAATTTAAGATTTCTCTTTAATAGTTCAGCTATAAATTATGATTCAACATTTTGAGTTAGTTAAAATTTTCTTATTTTTTAAATTCAATACCATTACTTGTGTTGAAGCCTTTGCACTGAATCAATGCAAACTGCTTCATTTCAACTTGAAAGTTCTACTTTAGGATTGTCCATTATTCAAGATTTTTGTACTGGTCAAAGCTCAGAACAAAACTTGATGTAGCTTTGTGTTCTGTTGTGTACTTTACTGTATACAGATAGACTTTGCTTACAAGATTTTAAAATTTGCCTGAAAGATATTATTTTCCTGTATAATCTACAAAAAAACTCTTCTCGGCTGTGAAGACAATTTAAATTTCAGACTACAATTAAGAATGATATAGCAGGAGAAGCATGTATCAATATTTCCAAATAAAATTTCAGTCTTCAAATACTGAGAAGTTCTGACATTTTTTAGATTCTCGAGACTATCCGGAGATTTTCACCTGTAAATGACCAGAAAAGTGCCGGAGGCTCCTTAAAGGTGCAATCACTCAGAGCAAAACTACAATTATGGTAGCAACTTACCATATTTCAAGATGATAACTGAAAAAGTGTGCTTTTTTGTTGTTAAGACGTCTGTTAAGAATTTGATGATAATTTCTTAGCAACATGGAGGCTCACAAAAACAATAAACTAATGCAAATTTCATTGAAAAAAATACAAAGGGTAATACATGCATGTCCATATTCAACTGTAAACATGTTCCTCAATACAAAACCAGCACTTAGACAACACCACAATGATGATACATAAAGAGAATAAAGAATTAACAAATCTTGGAAGAATGCTAGGGAAAAAAATTCAAACCCATGTGTCATACACATGTACCTAGAGATGATCACAATATTGCATAATGCATATATTTGATGGCTGAAACAAATGATTTGCAATTCTTTCACACTGAAGATAGAGCAATAGCTTTGCTAAGAATCCACATTACCAGAGAGAACTCAAAGGCAAAGATTGTATATAGTAAACTACGATCCAAGACAAATCCAAACAAAGTGATGCCTCCACTGTTATATCGTAGGTATGTTACTGCACAAAGTCCCACAAAACACATGTTTATCATCAGGATCATTGATATACTTAATCACAACTAAACAGATGCTGTAAATTTCTGCATTCTAGATGAGGTCCTGCCTACGTTGTTTTACTTAAAATGATTGTGCTCTAAACCTATTTTCTTCCTTTAATTACTTCTATCCATTCATTCTAAAAATGCTTACGAAACTATGATTATATAAAATTTAAAATAATCACTACTCACTAAAATCATTGAAAACACAATACCATGATTGTTCATGTGTAAATTACCCAAAGTAAAATTTGCCCCATACAAATTCGAAATCCATCACACATTTGAGGCAAATTTGCTCCAATAATGTGGTGAAATTCTTCTGCTAGGTAGTCTCCATTAAATGCTGAGAAGGTCTTGCTTGACAAATGTGTTCCTATGCTTAGAAGATATATATATCACATGTTTTTTCACCTGTCTTTAATCCATGTAAAAATTACCTTGACATTTCTAGTCAGCTGGCACTAGCTTGTTGCTAACGGCCATATAATTTTGCATAGCCCTCTTTTCTGTTTTGCTTACAAGTAAGTTGTTTTAATCAAACTATTTGCAAAGGATGCGCTAGGTTTTGCAGTTATGTATGGAGATGGATGTAGCCATACATGCATGATTCTTTTGCTGACACTTTCCTTGTCACAAAATCTTGATATATTAGCATATTGTCATCATTTTTGGAATTCCAGCAGGATGTATTTTTCTTAAGACCATTGTTGACAATGGAATATTCTATGAATACGTTTTGACCTCCTTCAGAAATTCATTCTAGATGCTTCTTTAGGTTAGATTCAATGTAGGAAATCCAAGTTCCCTTAATTCTCATGGCTTTTTGACATTAGGAGAGTCCTTGGGAATATGATCCCTTTGTCTTAGGAGTGGCATTTGTACACTTTTCTTCTCTTTCTTGAATTTTTTTCCCATGACTCAACCTTAAATTTAAGCATATTCCTGTTATTTTTGTTCTTGTATATTTATTAGTTTTCATCCACTATATCTAGTGGATATGAGATTAATACCTAACTTTTAACAGTGCAAGATTAGCAACCGTACAAGTTAAAGCCCAAATATTTTATGTCGAGTCAAAATACCAGTTTATGGGCATTTGAGATTACTCAATAATTTGTAAGAATATGTTTATCATTTTGTGAAGAGACTAACTCAGTTTATTCAACTCAAACCAAGGATCACATTTTTTCCTTATTTCTAATGGCTACAGAAATTCATAGGTTTGAGCAGAGAAAAGAGAAAAGACTTCTAATGCATAGAACAATTAATAATTTCTTTCAATGGTTACCAGGTTGCGAACACATTCCCTTGTTGCAAACAAATTAACAATTTTTCTAGTTTAATTGAAAACTCTTCAACAAACTACTATAGAAAATTATCATGCAAGTGGGTTTGAATACTGACCAAAGGATTGCCTCATTTGGAAAGCTGCCACTGCATCCTTTGAAGGAAACATGAAAAATATTTCAGATGATTCGGAATCATTATCTGAATTTTCTGTGGGAAAGGGAGTGATAGAACTTGGATTGTGCCCAAAAGAATCAGGCAAAACTGCTTTTTCAGAATAATAGGCGCCATGAGAGGAGCATGTGGATAACGAATGCCACCTGGTGGCCATTGAGACAAGTCCTTGAGCTCTATGGGTTATCCTTGCAGCTCCCAAAAGACAAAGCAAGAAACCAGTGAGCTGAACCACAGAGCATACCTGCATACATAATAGTGAAGGAAAACATTTAAACTAGATTTCATCATTCAATAATTATTTGATTTAGAAAAAATATAAAAATAGGATTAAGATAATAAGCAATGTTCATCAAGTTTGGGCCCAGAGTGTAGCAATAACGGACTGCTCCAATAACAGTGAAGTACATCATGTTTGGGCCCGGAGTGTAGCAGTATCACACTGCCCCAATAACAGTGAGGCACATCAGGTTTGAGCCTGGAGTATAGCAGTAACACACTGCCCCAATGACAAAAAGGTGGGAAAAAAAAGTGTTCACCCAATATTCAAAAAAACTGATCTGAAATCTAGAGCAAAATATAACTACAAGTGTGAAATCTTACTCTATTTACCAATTTTTCTGACAAAAGAATAGGGAAGGATGTAACACTTATTTATATAATGGACATTTGCGAACAGCAAAGCCTTATTCCTCCAAATTAAATGTTTGATGTATATTTTTAAGATCAAACAATGATCTATTTAAAAGAAAAACAATAAACTTTAAGCAGGTTCCAATCCATGGATTGCTTGATAAATAGTTACATAAATTGATCCATAGTCAAAAATTAAGGCAGCAAAATTTTATATTGGCAAGGAAGTTAACTGACCACTAAATCGCCTGCAGTGAAAAAGTTAATTATGGAAGTCGAGGATAACATCATTGCAAGTGCCATAAGCTGGCTTACACTGATGGTAAGCAAAGAGGCCAGAATAAAGACACGGAATCGATGACTGATCAGAAAAAGCTGGCGCCTGATTCTGATATGCTCCTTCAGAAGTATATAAACATCAGAGCTATACTCTTCTAGAATACTTTTATAGCCCTCAAACCGAAGAATTTGAAGATGGCATGTCAAACGAAAAAGGATGCAAACAAAGAGAAATACACCAGTTCTGTAAATCCATGAAACTAAAACAGCTGCAAACATGATTGAGCTGCTAAGGATCTGACCATGGATATATGGTATGGTAACTGTTACAGACATAAACCACTGAATTTTGTGTAGAAGCTCAATCAGGAATGATGGTAAGAGAATCCATGCCAGTAGGTTGAATGAACTCTGCACAAATGAAGGAAAGCATTAAAAGTCAAAGAAATTCAAGATAGAATGCATGTAATCTAAGTCCTCAAATATTTAACTTATTTGACCTCTTTGAATTTCAAATTTTCATGTTTAGTCAATGGCACACCAAGAATCAGATATAGGCACTTGGACCTTTGTAAACATCACCACTGAATGCAGGGACGGGTAGATCAGGAAACTGCAGAAACTTAGCGATAGACATCTTAAGGAAGTGGCAAGAAACAGGAAATGGCATCAAATATGGCAGAATCTCTAAGAAACTCTTGAAAGTTTTCAGAAACTGTGTCATGTCCCCTTCTCAGTGACATCTCTCGGAGCACAGGATTAGCCTATCATACGACCCTCGTAGGCTGATAGTTTGGATAGAGGGTCATTTCGGAGCTTGGCTCAGCTTCAGTTGGCAGTTCTTGATTAGTTGGCTTTCGTTCGGGTTCATTCAGACACTTCTTGCAGAAGTTGCTATTTTTAGCAGTTCTTGGCAGTCAGCGTGGGACCCCTGCTATTTTTAGCAATATGGATTGTTAGCGTCCGGAATCACTACAGTGTTCATCAGCTTCAGACGGCTCGTGCATCGGATGAATAATGGGGGAGATATTAATATTTAATTGAATTAATTAAATATTAATTAAATGGAGTTTATAATATAAAGTTATAATATTTTAATTATAACTTAAGTGATTCAGTGAAGGGGTCGCCCAACATCAGGAAGGGGGCCATTTGACGATTATATTTTATAATCAAAAATTACTGCTGAGACTATTGAAATATTAAAATGATAAAAGTCGAATTCTTTTAATAATCCCTATCTTTTAGGAATTCGCACTTTTGAGAGTATAAGGCAGTTTGCATTGGAAATCGAGCCATTATGTGATTATTGATTATTGAAAATTGATCAAGTTTGGTCTGAGCACAGAACCTTAGGGTTTCAGTCTCGAATGCATTGGGGAACGAGCCATCTCCAGTGAGAGCGATTCAGAGGGTGTGAAATAACATCTGATTTATTGCCAGCACAGAGGTTTCTTCATCCAGAAGAGATCATAGAACTTCACAGATCTTTCATTGTCAGAGATTTGATTCAAGGTTTCATCCAGAAGACATCTATTCATCAAGGCGCCTATTTTATTGATATTCTGGAGGCTTTAAAGGGAGCCGTACTTTTTAATTATTACTTGCTACTGTCATCAGGCCGTACAAACCTGTACCAGGCCGTACTTTCATCAAAGAGGGGCGTATTTTCTTTAGCAAGCAAATCGCCTACCTTAATCACAGTCTGCCATCACCAGTTTGGGTGCACACCTTCTTGGCATCATTAGAGATCATCAGACAGGAGGAGAAACAAGTATTTATTGCAGCCGTACTATATTGCAGCCAATCAGGTTTTCAATAAAAATCATTGTTTTTTATATTGCATGTTAGTGGATCATTATTGTAATTGTCTCAGAAGATCAATAAATTGACTGGCATCCATATTAGCATTAGAATCTATCATTTCCAGAGATATATTATTTTATTTAGATTTATTTTCAATTCTTTGCAAAAATCGCAATTTTCATTTATTGCACAAAAACCCAAAAACGTCAAAAAAAATCAAAACTTCAGAAAGACAAACAAAAACAAGCAGTTTCAGAATCAGGGGAAACTTAGGGTTTCTACAAACTGCTGCATACATATTGCAAACTTTAAAGTGTATCCTGTCAAGCTAAGTTCTACGGTAGGAAACTCGTCAAAAACAGCTATAACTTCAACAAGTGTTTTAAAACAGTTTCCTATGCCCCTACCCCTCTAGGAGTTTCAAGAAATTCCCAGGATAGGAAACGGTTCCAAAACAAAACAGCTTTCCAGCCTACTGGAAAATGTTTCTGGCATTTACAATGTTTGAGTAATTGAAGCTTGAGCCCCATTCTTAATGGTTTCATCTCTTTGAAGTTCAGTTATGCTTCTTCAACATGTGTCCTACTCCTGACAGTGAAATAATTCATCAAGAAATATGGAATTTTTTTCTGTGCAATCTATTCCTATCAAGCAGGTCATGAGATTTCACAAAATGTTCAATTTGTAAAAAGACAATTATCACAGAGATGCTGATTCACAGCCATGCTGGAAAAATGTACGTAACAGTATCATGTTGAAGTGATTGTCTGAAAGTCCGCACATACACGTTACTTATCTAATTATAAATAAAAAATGAAATTAAGAAAAATTGTTAACGTCAACAGGAAACGCTCTAGTTCAACGGACCAAATATATTACATTTTACCATTGAACCATAAGGAAATTAACTACTTCCAACTGCAGAGATATAAAATCATATCCTAAGATGCAGAATATCCTTGATGTAAGAAAATTACGTGATTCGGAGGCAAGTTCAGCGGATTGTGTAAATTCTTATATAATCATACCTAATTGAGTATTTGAATCTTATTTGTTCATGCCTAGTATAGTAAAACATTCTTTAATAAATGTACTTACATCCACTTCTTGTGTGTACCCTTGCTGCACCTTTGCTGTATCATCGCAGAGTTGATCCAAAAACAAAAACTGGCGAAGGCCAATTCTTCTTACATAGAGTGAAAGGCAAAAGAATGCAATAGCGGCTAGTAATGACTCTGGAATCTGAACTATTTTATCATAAACATAACTCTGCTCTTCCTCACAGCGAGGACAAGTCACAAAAAGTGAACTGAGAACAGGAACTCCCAGAGTAAACATAATGAACGCAAACCATGAAAAAACTATATTTAACTTGGTGGACTGATCGAGCCCCCACCACCATAAGCTCGTTCTGAACCTCCTAAGTTCATCGCTTCTGCTGGATTTCTGTCTTTTATAATCCTTACGCAGCAAGGATGGGGTTCGATGGGTGGGACTAGGAGGGCTGTAATGTGGAGAATTATGGCCAGAGGTTATGTCTTCTTCATAGAAACACCGTTCATGACTAGGACCAGGGACTTCTTCTACACTTTCAAAACTTATGTGCGTTCCTGGTAACAGTAAACTTCTTGCACTAGCCATATCCATAAGGCAGAGAACAAACCTTTGAAACACTAAAAAATAGGCCTTTTAACTTTCAAAAACAGAAAAATCTCACTGCATTTGTCTTCTGGATAAATTGAATGTGTGTTTTCTAATTAGTGGAAGAATTTATTAAAAAAATACGCAATGGGTGAACCTAAAATCTTGAATGGCAGTGTATGGCAAAATTGAAGTCCAGGCTCAATTTTACCATCTAACTAATTCAGCCGGAATCATAGTTCTGAGGCTCAGACTCGGCTCAAACTTGACTAGCCAATTTGGCTCGGACTATCCAAAATTTGACAAAACAAAACCATAAATTTTAGCATGCGCAACAAAACTAGCTGTTATTTATTCTCATTCTGAAGCAGAATAACTTCAGCAATATATACAATTAGCCATATACATGCTTTGAACTTATACGCATATGCCAAAGTCGAGCAGTTGATTCTCGAAGACTTACACACATATGCTTGCTATTGTTGATATAAATAGTCAGAGCTTAGAACAAACTCTGTAATATAAAAATAAATACAAATCCCCAATTACAGCTCAATTAAGGAAAAACAAAGCATTCAAAGTGACAATGAACATGAATTCGTCTTTTCCTTTTCTAATTCTGCCTATTGTTTTGCAGATTGCCATCGGTTTAAAGTTGTCCAGGTTTACCAAATTAAAGTGATCACAACAAATTAAATATTTCCGCCTAATAAGCTTTCTTTGGCATCTCACAGTTGGAAATTAGCTAATTTACTCAAAGCATAAGCTATCCCTAGCTCAAAAAGCTTCGTCTGGTTGGACTATGTCGGTGATTAAATAAAGGAAAGGAAAGTAAGTGCTCATTCATATCGTTGGACTCTTTTTTCGGTTTGTTCTCTGGAAAGAATGTAACGCTTTTCGAAAAACTGCATTGAAATGGAAAAGAAAGATGAAAAGCACAGGAATAATCACCACTTTGATCAAGACCAATATTCATTATATGATTCCGCATTTCTGTACAATGTCCCATGAATCTGCGATCACTTCATAAATAGTGATAATAGTAATAAATTGTTTAAATCTTTGCTTCCGAGGTCTATAATTGTAAAAAGGCTCTGGTCTATTTTTCAAAACAGCAATTTATTTGTCTTTTAAGTTGAATTTATGAATGACTTCACAAAAATTAAGCTTTGTTAAGTGTAAAGTTGTATATTATAAGGGATGGGTTGGATGTGTTGTAGATTATTTTGATGGAATAGATATTCTTTAATCTTTATAATAAATATATTTATATTTTTTCTCAAAGCTTTAATTGACTTACATTTCTTATATATATAATTCTTGAACATGATTAAAGGATTGGTCTTTAAAGATTTCTCTTCTTTTAAACCTTCATGTATACATATTATAATGGAGACATGGACTACAATATCATGCCCAAACAAGATCATTGATCCTCTCTACTTTGGTGTGCTATTAATCGCTCTTGATTTATGTATTTTTATGATTACTTTAGTTAATTGGTGATATATGTGACATGCTCAAGTTTGTGTGTTTTAAAAAAATTGTTACAAGTAAGATGTCAAAGTAAATGGGTATTTATCTAATTAATTGTTTAATTACTTAGGTCCCTTTCATTCTAGTATTTAAGCTTACTTAGGTAATGTGTTTTTATGTTTCAAGCCATAATATGAGGACACATATCATAATCTTCTTTTATCTTTACTTAGGGTTTCTTTAAGGTTACTTTTTGTTTTTTGTTTTCCCTTTTTTTAAGAATTATCATCGTATTATTCACATATATTTGTGAGTCTATACATTCAATATGATTTATTGCCTTTTGGGCCTCCATACCTTTAGTTTTCTATCTTTCTATGACAAATGTTTGATTAAAAGTAGTCCTTGAGAGCTATAGAGTTGAGGGATCAAATCCAACATAAACTAATCTTAAAATTTTGGTGTAAATAGACTATATTACTTACTAGATTTCTTTTTTGAGTCATTTAGGCACTTCATTAGTTAAGTTTACTTGAGAATTTTCTTTTTGTCTCAAGTTGAATGATTATTACACTTATTATAGTTTTATTTTATCTTATGTTTCACCCTTGTCTATATATACAATGGTTATAATGTACATTATTCATCTTGTAGGTATTATACCATTATTGGAATATGGCATTTTTTATTGTTTTTCTCTTGTGTGAAAGGTGTTTTGGTGCTACAAGTGTTCTTTCTTTTGTGAGTCCTTGAAAGATTTAAAAACTTGATGATCAAGGAAGAAATGTAAAATCTTGAGATTAGTTAAATATTGAACTACTCCATCAACACTTCCTTAACACCTCAAATCATGAAGAAAAACTACTTGTGAATTTCAAATGATCCACATACAAAAGAAGTATCAAAAAAGATCTCCATGTCTCTAAGTGCAAACTATTAAATCGAAATGGTAGCATGAAAAACTAGAAGCAAATAAGAAGTTATCCACCTTCATATAACAATCTTGAGAGGTTTGTTTGAGACCATACAATGGATGATGAAATTTACAAATAAATGATAAGTCCTACACAAAACCTAGAGGTTGCTCCATGTAGATCTCCTCATGAAGATCACCATGTAAGAAAGAACTCTTCACATACATCTAATGAATTGGCCATCAATGTGACATAGCAAAAGAAAGTGCAAGATGAATAGAACCCATATTGGCAATAGGAGCAAAAGTTTCAAAATAATTAATGCCATCAACTTGAATACCCTTTACCACAAGATTTGTCTTATACTTATCAATGGACCCATCTACTATATATTTGATTTTGTACACCCACTTGCACAAAACCAAATTTCCTCCCTTATGAAGAGGTGCAAGATCTCATGTGTGATCCTTCATCAAAGAAGAGTGTCCTTCTATCCTAGCATTATTCAACTCTAGAATACTTGTGACATCTAAAAATTTATAAGCATCATCTAAAAGTGTGTGACTCAAAAGAATGGCACGTGTTTTCTATAAATGAGTGTGGTAAGAATTTGTATGTTGACCAACCAAAGGTTCAATCACCTCAAGAGTGGTGCAATCCCAAAGAGGTAAATACTAGACACCATTATCATCATCATCCTCAAGAAGAAAAGTGTCCTCAAGTGATGAAGGAGCAAGTAGTGAGGGAGAAGAAAATGATAGTATATCCATCTATGTGAAGTGTTCATCAAACTACACATCTCACCAAAAGAAAAAATTTCAAGTGATGGAATCAAATAACCTATAAGTCTTCACATCTTCATAATAGCCAACAATTTAAATGTATATCCTTTTTCATAGGCTTACACTAATCATCTAGACTGAATGCTCAAGCCTCACTATCATATACTCTAAATAAGGAAGCTTCAAGATTGACATGGGACCAAGCCTCCTTAAGAGTCATATTCTACATTGTCTTTTGGTGTATCTATGGTTCTAAATGTAGCTAGAAAAATTGACTACTTCAGTCCAAAAGGTGGATCCCATAAACCTAGATTGAATCATACAATTGGTCATCTCTTGTGGGTGAAAATCTAAAGATGTATCACAATTTGGGTAGATAAAATAATTTTGGGCTAAATATTTTCATTCGAAACTACTTGACACCTATGTGACACAAAGACTTTAAGTTGAAATATTTTTAATCAAAACTATTAAATTGATATAATTTTGTATTAAAATTCAAATTAATTTCATATTATATGGAAAAAACTTTTTTGGGTGGAAGATTTTTAGTTAAAACTCTTTCACTTCAAACTATCTATGTGCTAGCTTAACCCCTCTTTGGGGGAAAAATCAACAAAATTTGGACTTCAACTCCAAAAAATCAAGCCAAATATATTTTCATGAAATTCTAAAAATACTCTTTGGAAAGGCTCAAAGCCTATAATTTGATAATATTTTTTTAATATTTTTGAAACATAGAAAATGGTGATCCTAAGTGGGTGTTGCCACAATAATGGGTTACACTTTCTAGGACATCCTATTTTTTGTTGAAATCATATATTTTTAGAAAATGTAATGATTTAAACCTTGAAAGGTTCCATTTAAAGGATTTTAATTGAAAAAATTTGATCATACCCCCTTGGATAGAACCCTGCTAGTTTTAAACCATACCTATAATGGAGTCTCCTCTACACCTATCAAAATGCTAATAAAAAACCACTTTTAATTTACCTTTTGGGGGATCAAATGAATTCATTTAAAGTTTGTGTTTTGTAAGTATGTAGTCCTTATTATAAGCCTCCCAAAAAGTATAATTTTAAATACATTTAATTTGATTATTATATTTATTTTTTATTTCTTGTGAATGTAGGTTTTCTCTGAAAATCAAGCTCTTTCTTCTGCACATGTGGAAAAATAGTATATTACCAAAAAAAAATCTAAAAAATATCTATGCTCTTGGTATTGATGTCCTTGATCCAAAAAAAAAAGAATTTCAGTACATACAAAAAAAATTGTGTTATACAGTAATCCTATGTCTAAATTGTAATTGATTTGACTTCAAAACTTAATTGAGAAAAAAATATTCAATAAAACACCATGAAACCAAATGATGGAGCTAGATATCATAGTTACAAATCTAAATTCAAAAGTTAGAATTTTATCCTTCATACAAAAAAATTGTGTTATGTATAGTAAATATCACTCTTTAAAAATGGTGTTTACTAATAAAAACTAGTTATCAAAAGAGATGGAAAAAGAAATGAAATTTTATTCTAAAATATATATTTTTAGAATCTACAGACAAAATATGACAAATCACTAGCTCGCATCATCTTCGAATTCCTCATGGTTTACTCTTGCAGGCAAGTGGTCACGAGGTCTAGTCTCCCCACCGTTCCCGTGGTACCGGAGGACGTGTTGTGCCAGCACCACCAGTCATGTGAAAATTTTTTACCAAGCGCACTGCAATTTATAGGGGAACGGATACCCAACCGATTCCTACAATCTTAAAAAAAAAAAAAATCCCTCATGGTTTAGCAACTATAGGTGTCTGAAAGTGAAGATTTAGTTAAAAAAAGTTTAGTTCAATGTCAAGTTTAGCCAAAAAGTGTAACCCACTATTGTGGGATCAGCCAAGTCCTAAGTGATTAGAACAATAGGATTCAAGGCCTCTTCCTAGGGTTTCATTGAGATGGAGATCAAAAAGGTCTATAGATTGACTTTCAACCATGAAGGTGGGCCAATCAAACCTAAATCTCCATCAATTAGGGGATTGGAAATGGATTGGAATTGATTTACTATGATTACCCTAATTAGATTATGTGCCCTAATACTCAAATTGCAAGAATCTAACAACTGATAAACATAAACAATCAATTGTAAGCAAATCTGGGAAGTGCAAAGGACTGTGTACCTACTCATAAAATTGGTTTCAGTGTGCATAGGACATATATACACCCAAGGGCATATGATTCCTTGTAAAGGTGTCTTGCTCAACTTTTGGGGTCCTTTGTTGGTAGATCTAAGACTCTCATTTTTGCTTGTAAAGTTGTCAAAACATTGTTGAATAATTGTGTAGGTGAGCTTCTATGGCTCGACAAGATTTAGGGTTTTGAATGCAATAATGGACAACTTGTCTTCAATCTTTCTTCACTCCTCTTCAAACCTAAGACTTGCACATTCAAAGAGAGGGAAAATGTTGGGTCATTTAGAGGCTTGCCTTAGTCAAGCCCCATATAAGTGTTTCCACTTCCACAATGGCAATGTCAATGATAAGATGATAATGGATAGGAAGGAATGATAAAAATCACAAAGTGTTGCAACTCACCAACCTTTAATGGCTTACTTGAAGGATTGAAGTTGTAACACCCCTCCATTTTGGATCTTTTGATCGACAGTGTCTTTCTTTGTTATGTGTTGTTGTTATGTTGTGACTATGGTACTTGGTTTTATTTGATCATAGTTGTTAAGCGATGTAAACATTATATTTTGATGTGATGGTATTTTATTCAGATGTTATCGTTATAGCATGTTTTGGATTAAGCTTAGCATATAATTGAATTAAGAATGTTTTATGTTTAAATATATCATTGATGTTAGATGCGTTAGTTAAAAAGTTTGTATTGGTGAAGGGGACGGGGTTGTATCACTCGCTTGCGAGCGCCCTACAATTCTGAGATTTCCTCTTCATGGTGTGTTTTATTATATCATATATATGCATGTTTGATATACTCTTTCTTCGTAAGTTGATAGGTACAGGACATCGACTCCACTTGATTTCACAGGTTTGAGCATGTCCATTGACCAACGGTAATCAATTGGGAGATAGTAGCTAGGTTTTTTGTGCCAAGTCGTCACCCTAGTCATAGTGTGTCGTCGGGTTATCTTCGGATTCAGTTATTTTACGTTGTCCTTTTTCACCTTGGCTTTTTATTTAAATTGCAAGTTAAAGGTTATTAAATGGCTTTTGAAGTTAAAAATGATGATTGATTGTATCTATTTGTAATGTTGGAAAAGTAGTTATTTATTAATTAATTTAATTTAATTAATAAAATAATCTAATCTTGAATTAGATATATTTTATTGACTAATTAAATTAATGGGGATAAATTAAATCAAATTAGTTGTTTGGCATAAAGTGATATTTTGATTTAAAATAGAAAAATAGAAATATGCTTTAAATTTCACTTTTTGGAAATAAATTTGAAAAAGAATTCCTTTATAAAATTTTGAATTCTTTTTGTAAAAAGAAATTTATTTTAAGTGCATGAAATTCCATTTGGAAATTAAATTGATTTTAAATTTTTTAAAAATGCAAATATCTCCAAATGTTCAATAAATTTAGTGGGTGGGATATTTTAGGGGTTTGACCAAAAATTTGGGGAAAACTCTTTGTAAGGAAAATTGAATTTCATTTTAATTTTAATTTTGAAATAGTGGGAAAAAAAAGGAGGAGCAAGGATTTGGATTTGGTTCTTGAAATTTTGAAGAAGCAAGGGGATTTCTTGGTTGAGCTAAAATCAAAATAGGGATTAAAATCACCATTGTCAAAATTTTCAAGCTTTGGGAGAAAACACCAGGTTATTTGCTTGATTTTTTTTATTTCATTTTGAAAGAAATTTACAAATTTGTTCATGCTTTTAGGAAAGATTCAATCACTTTGAGTTGCAATGAAAACCCATCTTAAATCTTGTTGCAAAACTGGAAACAAACAATTGTTGAAATTCTGGGAAAAATAATAAATTTCTTTGTAGAAAATGAGAAAAGAAATCAATAGAAAGAAACCTCAGACAATAGAAATTTCAAAAAAGACAAAAGAAATCTGGAAACATTTCTTTTTGTAGTTGAAAACCCTCGAAAAAATTGAGATCTAGAAGTTTTGTTTTGGAAAAATTCTTCTTTTGTTATTCTTTTCTGTAGAAAATTTTCTTCAATTTGGCTGAAAATGGAGATTTTGGGTATATATACTTCGAAATATACCTATGTATATATATGTATTCCTTTATATATAAATATATACACACAAGTATATTTATAAATATACTGTGTTTTGTTTTTTTTATTTTTCTGGAAAAAAATCTATTTTCAAAAATATTATACAGGAAAATTTCCTGTAACAGGGTATGCCCTGTTCTTTTTCTTTCATTGACAACTTTTGTATTAAAAAAATATATATAATAACAAAATTGTTATTAATAATTAAAAAAATTGTTTAATATGGAGACGTGAGGGAGGGGAGGCCCTGCTCCCACAGCGCCCCCATATGGGAGACGCTCCCACACAACACCCCCAATATGGGGGAGGCTGTGTGGCAGCCTGGCCACTCCTTTTTGGGAGGGGCCTGCACCCTTACGTTTGTCTAATTTTTTTTATATAAAACAAAAAAATTAAAATGGTGTTTTTATTATTTTATTTTAATATTATAATATATATATATATATTATATATATAATATTTTAATATTTTAATAATATTTTTTTTATATAATTAATTATTTATATATATAATTTATACATATTATGTATATATATAGTGTGCATATATGTATATATATGTATTATGTATTTTTAAATGATTTAATTATTTGTTGAGTTAAATTGGTTTATTTCAAAGAGATTTATATATTTAAAAATATATATATAATTGTATATACATTATGTATATACTTTTACATATATATTTAATATATATTTGTATCCTAGTGTAGTTAAAATTAAGTGGATTATTTATATTCATAGTAGAAATAAAGATTGCTTTATTTTAATCAAATGTGTTTATTTATTAAGTTGTTTAGATTATTGAGTATGACTGAGAAACTTAGAGTTAAATTATTGTTTCTTTTTAAATTCTTCAACGTCGTGAAATGAATCTTATGTAGTTTTGGATAAATGCAAGTAACGTAGATTGAGTTGACTAGATTTAGGAAATCCTAACCTTAGTTTATTTAATGCCTGAAGTGCTTTCTAGCGATGTTTTGTTCATTCTCGACATTGGGGTAATTGGGTCAATTGTTCTGAAGTCTTCCAAATGGGGTTTCATTTATTTGTATGGGTTGTTGTTATGATAGTCAACCTTTGGTATTCCTTGGGTAGTGTGTCTAATCGTATCCAGTTTTTAACCCGGTTATCATGAACAGGAAGTGTGGGCTTTATGTCATGTATAGGGAGTCATTCTCCTTAGGTCGCACTTGTTTACCCTTGGGTGTGGAGTCATCCCACGTGTTGTCTTAGAGGAGTGGCTTGCAATGAGGGCCGACACACAAAGTGGTGTCAGGGAAACTCTTTGCAAGTTAGTTAATTCAGTGATAACATAATAAACTGTTAGAGGCTTAGGTTGCATCAAACACTTAACAAGATTAATTTTTCCTTGCTCATGGACACAAGGGCTAGCATAGACTTGGGATGAGATGAGAAGGCCTGGAATGGCAAGATCGTTGTCTCATCTCTACGAGAGGCAACTGATTCCGCATTGGTTTACATGAGGGGTCGGAAGTCATTAGAGGTTACCAGGATATCCTAAGATGGGGGCCGGCACCTAGGAAGATTTACCAGGATATCCCATGTGACATTGTGATGACACTTCTCTTAAGTCAACAGTTTGTTGTATTAGTGATGCAAATGATTATTTAACTCTAGAAGCATTGTAACCTTCGTGTTATGTGATGTGGTACTTGTATTTAATTCAGTTCAGTTTTGAGTTTCCTATGTCTAGAGGTAGATGGTCTTGTCTAGGAATCCTTGTTACTATCTCCTAGCATGGGGGCTAAGCCTTCGGGTATCACATGGTTGGGTGGAACATGCATCTTAATCTGTTGGGTCATCTTCTTGTTTGTGTGGACGAGATTTCTAGTTGGAGAGCTCGTGGGATCCAGTTCTTTCCTGCTTTAATTATTTCAGTTATTATTGTAATTTATTACCCATCTTTGTATTGAGGTGGAAGATGTAAATTGTAACCTTGTATATTGGAATCACTTCATTTGGGGAATGAGTGTTGTAATCTTATTGTAAAGTATATTATTGGAATCATGTGGAATTACTTATGCCTTGACGTAATTTTATCACATATGGAATGAATGTGTAATTAATAGGTTATATAATTAAATGTATGAGCATTTAATTTGTCAAGTATTTTAAATGTTATGTTTTAATTCATGTTTCTTGTTTGGGTTTAAGTAATCTCAATCTTGTAACCTTAGGGGTTGTTGGCAATGTGTAGTGAACTTTCATGCTTTTGTTCTTAATCAAAAAAAAAATTATTGCGTTTGTGTTGTTAATTGCAACTTCCCCTAGGGTTGCATGGCAAAGCGTTACAGAAGTCATTCACATCACTTCAAGGTCTTGGATCTTGCTTGCTTGATTTCTTGAATTGCTTTGGAGACCTACAAAATGGGTTAGCCTTCACAAAACAATGATAATAAAATAGCATGAACTCACATACACTTTGGCATGATGCTTGGATCTTGAATTGTTGCAATAAATCACTAAAATTTTGTTCTTGACTTGCTCTTAACAATAATCCTTGGTCATGAATTCTCCTTCTTGCTTTCTTCTTCTAGTTTCAAATGGTGAAAAAACTAGGTATTTATAGGCATTTATCCAATTTCTTGAAAATTAGATCTCGATAGACAACCTTTACAAGTTGGGTTTTGAATGTTAAATTGGCCACTCTAACATATTAAAAATTGGGCCTTGGTAGAATAGGACTTATTCACCCTAGGGCAAATGGGTCCTGCCCTATTTTCTAAGACATTAAGTGTCGAGGGAAAAATATCAATTGCATGCATTTGTTCAATGCTTGCAATCTATTGAAAAATGGTAAAAATAGGCCTCGAAATGCGTAATTTAGGAAGTTAGGAGCTTACTTAGGTCCAATAATTTATGGTGGACAATTCATAGTGTGAAATTGTTAAGGGTGACAATTTATGATGCTACATTTAGCCCCCACTTTAGTGAGAGTATGAACTTATGTTCAGACTCATACTAAAGTAGAAAATCAGTGTTAAGAGGGGTTCAATTGTCCAAATGTTCAAGATATAGATGACTAATGATCTAGGGGGATTGTACAAGCCCCCAAGATCCAAGATCTCATGAAAAACCAACATAAGCACAAAAGAACACACAAACATTTATGATATGCAACAAGACAACATACACAAACATACATGCCAGAAAACACGAAGCACACACGATGAAAACACATGACATGATGGAACATAAAGATGACAATGAAATGAAAAAAACATGATGTAAACATGAAGAAGACACTCAAAAGAGACACAACAAAACACACATTTATTACTAAAAGATTTTAGTCGGTAAGGCAAAGAGACCTCAATCTTAAATTGTCTCAAATACCAAACATCATCCATTGAATAAATGTTAGCTTCCATGAGGAATAGCAAGTTTTTGTTATGCCACATCACTCATGAAACACATGGATCCACTAGCAATCAAGGTGTGTTATGCTAGGTGGCCATGTTAAAAATGGGTGCTCAAGTTCATGACCTAACAAGCTCCATTATGTTGAATCCATGTGTAGACACTAAAAAATCTCTTGGTGTGCGAGGGTCATTTTTCCATCATCTTGGTCTTCTTCCCTGCATAATTAAATAGCTTTATTATTTAATTATTGTCCTTTGATCACATTCCTCTATTAATTAAATAATTTTAATTATCTAATTAATTCATTTTCTTTATTTTGTCTTGATCAATTAATTTTTTTTTTTAATTGTGTCACTAACATTTCCTTCCTCTTTGTGATTAAATGGTGATTAAATAGATTATTATTCATTTAATTTTTCATCTTTTCATCATTTGTCTATAGTTAAATAATTATTATTAATTATTTATCTATTCATTAATCTTTTAATTCTTCTATAGTTAAATAATTGTTAAAATTATCTCTCGTTATTTCTCCTCTATTAAATAATTAATCTAAATTAATGATTTAGTCTCTTTATCTATTTCCTCCTATTTAATTAAAATGGTTGCATAAATCATTTTTATTAAATGTCCACTTTCTTTTTCCATAACTAAATTATTTATCCTCCACTTGGTCAAAGATTCATTTCTCATGAATTAATTGATTTTAATTTTTAATTTCTCTATTATCTCCCTCCACTATCTCATTTTCGAATCTCAACCATTGATTGTCTCTAGTCTCTTTTAAATCTTAACCATCCATGTCATAGTCATCCCTAGCCCACTACTATGTGGTGCATGTATCCTCAACCGTTGATCTTGGAATCCTTCTAGAAGCTCAATCTCGTCCATTCATTTGAATGGCTGTCTATAAAAGGTCTTCTCCTCCATTTTCGATTTAACAACCACATTTCTCCAAAGTTCTTGGTATCTTTTCATTGTCATTTGCAAGTATTCCAGCATTTCAAAATATGAGGGAAAAGCTTTGCAACTTGAGAAAGAATGGAGGAGAATCAAAGGAGATGAAGCAACTTTGATAGGGGAGTTTGTCTTATATTTTCATTCTTGTTTACTCTCTTTTATCATTTGTACTCTCTTGTTTAGATTTGGGATTTTGACTTAGATCTTAGGTAGAGTGGTTGCTACTTTGGTCTTAACTATTTTACATTTTTAAATCTTACACCCTTAACTATCTTGCAAAAACTCACCTCAGGGGGTGTATAAATTTTAACGTATTGAGGGATGAACAAAACTCACATAAGGGGGTCACAAGTTTTAACATCTCAGAGGATGAACAAAAATCACCTCAAGGGGTGCACAAAGTTTAAAGTCTTAGGGGACAAACAAAGCTCACCTCAAGGGGTGCACAAATGATGATAGGATAAGGCTAAAAACTCAAGGGGTGTTATAAAAACACCACCACAAGAGATTATTCTCAAAAACAACAAAAAATATTTTCTTGATACATGAAAGGTCACACCTTAGGGAATATCGCACATGACATAACCACCAAGAGAGGACAATTCATGGAAAAAGAAATTTATGCCTTAGGGAATACTAGCGATAGCATTACCACCAAGGGGAATGTTGTATGCCAAGAAAGATCACACTCTTAGAGGACATCAAGCCAAATATCACCACCAAATAGACACTCATATAGATCAAGAAGGCCACACTTTGATTGACAAGGTCATACTTCCTAGGAGATATATTCTACCATCATTAAGAAGAGACCATTTCTTGTGTGAACAACGAGCAAGGGATCATATGCCCTCCCATTAAAATGTTAATTTACTAGCTACACTAACATTTAAAGGAGATAAAGAGGGGTCCCTTGTTAGAAGGAATGCACCTATGACAATGCTACCTAACCCCTTACCCCCCAAGTGTAGGGATAAAGATGAGGCATTTATGGATTGTGATATTTTGCTCCTTGGGAAATGAAATATGATTGCATAAAACTTAATTTATACCCCTATGCATGGTAGAGAGTATGTTATGGTACTGGCAAGGAGCAGCAACTAATGTTGTTTGTCATGATTAAGTGAAGGTCTTTTTGATGTTTTTGAAGGAAAATAACCAAGACCTTTTATAGTTTCTTGTGTGTTAGGTTCTATGGGAACATGAATGCCTTGTTCTTTTACACCACATCCTTTTCCATTATAGCCAAGTTGTTTTAAAAGTTCATAACCTCTTTCATAAATTGCTTCAATTGCTTTCAAAGAAGTTGGATTTTTAAGATCACTCTCATCATAAGGGGATGTGTAATTATGTTTTCATCTTTGCTAGAAGTTGTAGAATTAGATGTGTTTGATGATTTAATGATAGGTTGTGTTGATAACATTGCATTTTCTTTCTCTTTTTTTGATTTTGATGGTATAATCTTGTATCCCCCCATGAGTATAGGTGTAAAATCTAATGAACCCCAATAATCCACCAATAAATTTTTCACCAATGAAAGACACTTATTTTTATCCTTAATTTGTAAAGGTTTCATTTTTGTAGTTTTTGTTAGTGTGCTAAGAGGATTTGTCATTCCACCTTCAGTTTGTAAACAATTTTTCAGATTTTGGATCAACTTTTATTGCTTAAACCTTATTGTTGTATATGTACTTCATTGAATGATGAAGCCTTGAAGGCACTCCATTCATTTGATGAATCCATGGTATACCCAAGAGAATATTGTATGAAATATCATGAGGCATGACATGGATAGTAGTTTGTAGTGTAACCTTACCAACTTTGACAGGTAATGTTATCACACCAAGCAGCTTGCTTTCCATGTTATCAAAACCTTTGATTGACAAACCAACAAGTTGAATCAAAGTTTTGTCTACTCAATTTTATCCAAAATATTTACACTACAAACATTAATCCCTTAACTATTGTCAATAGGGTACGTCTAATCCCAACCTTGTTAATAATAGCCATTATCATCAAAGCATCTTTTTTTTTGTGTTTCCAAAGGAGGTAATTCATTTCGATGAAATAAAATGGCCAAATTAGGTGAATTCATATTCTCAATCAAAGCTTCCACATCATTTGGTTGCACACTAGAAGGGATCACAACTTTTTTTAAAGAACTTTGAATCATGTCATGGTAAACAGGTGATGTTTAAATTCAATCCCACAAGGAGATCTTAGCAAGAGTGTTATGAAGTTGTTCAACGAGGTCATATTCTTTAGCACTATGATGTTGGATATTAGGTGTAGGTGGGAGATATGGCTGAGGCAATGGGATGGATGTTGGATTTTTTTGGTTGCTTATTGTTTCTAATTTTATATGTGTAAGCCACAGTATGATAACTTGGTTGTTGTGACACATGATTACTAGTAAGTTGCTTTGAAAAGTTTAGGATATGACCATGAGGTTTAGGAGGTCCTATAATGAGAGGTGAATTAGGAGGTCCATAAATTAAAGGACTTTTAGGAGGTCCAAAAGGAGTTTTAGGAGGTCCAATAATTAGATGACTCTTAGTGGGTCCAAAAGGAGTGTTAGGAGGTCCAATAATTAGAGGATTTTTAGGAGGTCTAATAATTAGAGGACTTTTAGGAGGTCCAAAATGAGTTTTAGGAGGTCTAATAATCAAGGGAGATCCTAAGCCCTAAGTGCTTAGAACAATAGGATTCAAGGCCTCTTCCTAGGGTTTCATTGAGATGGAGATCAACAAGGTGTATAAATTGACTTTCAACCATGAAAGTGAGCTAATTAGACCTAGATTTCCATCAATAAGGGGGTTTGAGATGGATTGGAATTGATTTATTATGATTACCCTAATTAGACTATGTGCCTTAATATTAAAATTGCAAGAATCCAACAACTAATAAACAAAAACAATCAATTGTAGGTAGATCTAGAAAGCGTGGAGGATTGTGTACCTACTAAAAAAAAATGGTTTTAGTGTGCATAGGAGGACTTATATGCCCAATGGAATATGAGTCCCTATAAGGGTGTCCTGCTCAACTTTTGGGGTCCTATGGTGGAAGATCTGAGACTCATGTTTCTTCTTGCAAAGTTGTCAAAATGTTGTCGGATAATTGTGTAGGTGATTTTTCATGGCTCGACAAGACTTAGGGCTTTGAATGCAACAATGGGAAACTTATCTTCAATCTTTCTTCACTCCTCTTCAAACCTAAGACCTACACTTTCAAAGAGAGAGGAAATGTTGTTCCATTTAAGGGCTTACCTTAGTCAAACCCTGTGTAAGTGTTTCCACTTCCACAATGGCAATGTCAGTGATAAAATGATAATGGATGAGAAGGAATGATGAAAATCACAGTGTTGCAACTCATCAACCTTCAATGGCTTCCTCGAATGACTAAATTCATGCACATCACTTCAAGGTCTTGGATCTTGCTTGCTTGATTTCTTTAATTGCTTTGGAGACCTAGAAAATGGGTTAGCCTTCACAAAACAATGATAATAAAGTTCAACATGAACTCACATACACTTTGACATGATGCTTGGATCATGAATTATTGCAATAAATCACTGAAAGGTTGCTCTTGACTTTCTCTTTACAATAATCCTTGCTCATAAATTCTCCTTCTTTCTTTCTTCTTCTAGTTTCAAATGGTGAAAAGACTAGGTATTTATAGGCATTTCTACAACATCCTAAAAATTAGATCCCAATAGCCGACCTTTGCAAGTTGGGTTTTGAATGTTAAAATGGCTACCTTGACATATTAAAAATTGGGCCCTGATAGAATAGGACTTATTCACCCTAGGGCGCATGGGTCCTGGCCCTATTGTCCAGGACATTAAGTGTCAGAGGCAAAATATCAATTTGATTCATTTGTTCAATGCTTGCAATCTATTGAAAAGCGGTAAAAATGGGCCTTAGAATGCATAATTTAGGAAGTTAGGAGTTTAATTAGGTCCAATAATTTAAGAGGGGACAAAACATAGTGTGAAATTGTCGAGGGTGACAATTTATGACAATACAATTTTTAATTTACTACAAGGTAAGTCATTATAATCAAACATGACATTGATTAAAAAAATTCAAAATTTATATATATATGTATGTATGTATGTATGTATGTATGTATGTATATGTATGTATGTATGTATGTATGTATGTATGTATGTATGTATGTATGTATATATATGTATATGTATGTATATATATGTATATATATATAATGCAATGCGCTAGAGGAGATAACCCTCTCTAAAAGGGTATAATTTGTTTATTATTAACTTTTTAGTCAAAAGGTTGCACACCATCAAAATTATAATCTTTTGAGTAAATTTAACTTTAGAAAATTATTAAAAAATAAGAATTCATTAAAAAAAAATTGTATTCACTAGATATATAAGTTATAACTAAATGGGAGAAAAATTAAATTTACTATATCTTTTGCTACATCCCATTGACCTCACTTAAAAAAAACAACAATTGAATATTCTCTTAAATTTATAAAAAAATATATCTAACTAATTTTGAAAAAAAAATATAAATGTAAATTACAAATTAAGAGTTCATATTTCATTAGTTTATATCATTTAAAAATTTAAAACATATGTGTCACTTTTAGGTGCTCCAATTTGAAAATGTGTATTTGTGTTGACCATTTCCTTTTTAAAAGTGGGACACAATTCTAAACTTTCACTCTTATGAAAACATGTTCATTCTTTTAGCCACACTAATTTGTTGAGGAGTGTAACCTAAACTATGTGTTGATTTTCAATATTATGCTTACTACATAGATTCTAAAATGCTTGGTTCACATACCCCCTATTATTTGTGTATCCATCGAATACAAAGACCTTCTACTACTTCCCCCAAATTCTTTAGAGGTCCAAAAATTGGTGGAATTTGTTTGTACTAAAGAAAGTTCATTCATGTGTCATGAAAAGTCATCAATAAAGGTGAGCACATACTTGGCACCTAAAAATGACGAAGTTGGAAATAACATAAGATTGTAATGAACCAAATTGAGGGGTACCTTGACATAATGAATCTTACCCTTGGGAAAGGTTCCTAATAATGTTTTACAAGTACATAACCTTGACAAACTCCCTTAATGCATGAAATTTTAAGAAGAATAATAACCATATTTTATTCACTCAACTTTTGAAGATACTTGTAATTTGAATGATAGAACTGATCATAGAAAATCCTTCTCAAATAATAAACACATGCAATGAGGGATGATCTTCAAGAAGAATCAAAACTATCAACCCTATACAAATGGAATCCATGATCAACTCTCCCTATAGAAACAAAAATCTCAAGCTCCTATAGCTCTCAAATTACTACATAATGTGGTGTGAACTCAACTATATCTCCTTCACCAAAATGACAAATCTAAAAGATGCAAAGTAGCTTAGTAGAGTTTTTTAGAACTAAGGGAATATCATTGATACAACTATTTTCTAGTTGGATTGTGTCAACTCCAAAAATAGGAATCCATCAAGTGTCTCTCATTGTAATATAAATATTGTGTAATGTCCCCATTTTTTTAGCTATTTTGATTTGCAAGCTTTTTCCGAGCTCATGTTTTGACAAAAACAACTTGGTGTCTAATGAGGGGAACTCCAAGGTTCTTGGATCATGCAAGGTATGTTTATTAGGGATATTTTTATTCGTAGTGAGCTCATTTGGTCTTGATGGCTCATATCAAACGTTCCGAAGTGAATTCTAACTTTTGGTGTGTTCTCCAAGATTCTTGGAGGGAGTGTTTATTTTTAGAAAGTCATCCTATCAACCTCAATTTTCATTATTCATCATCAATATCATACCAATATAGTCAAATTTTAATTTTGATGATGTTCAATAGTTTTCACAATTTGGGTGAATTATTGAATTTTAATTTAATTAATTCACTAAGGTTGCTTAATTTTATAAAATAATTTAAAAAATAACTTAGTGTAATAGGTCATTAGAAAGGGAATTAAAAATTTTAAATGATGGACACTTGAAAGAGACCTTGCATATCAAGTGTAATTATTATTTCATAAAAAAGGTCTTTTGGAGCACAAAAGGGTTATTTAATTAAAAAGTGAATTTAAAAATATATCATCTAGAGCAAAAAAAAGTATAGAAGGAGATTTAAAGAGCTCATTTGTCTATGTGGATTTTTTATTTCCTCTTGTGAAACCCTTTTGGTTTTGTGAGGATTGAACTATGTTCATCTTAGCCTTCTTGAGGATGAAAACCCTCTTGGAGAAGATTAGCCACAATGGTGAAAGATCCTCCCTAGTTAATATTGTGTGACTCATTTAGAGTTACATTTGTACAAATTTGTTTGTTGATAGATTTATCTAAAATCTATACTTGTGTTGAATTTTGAAGACTTGGAGTGATTTCAAACAGAGATTACCTATGTGCTAAAAAATTTCAGTTGAGAATGCTACATGTGAGGGAAAATAAAATGATAATATTCAAAGTATTTTGATATGCAATTTTGGAGTGTTTGGTAATGATGTTTCAAATATTTTTGCAATGCTTAGGTAGTGTTTGTAGGAGTTTTCAATCCTAGTCAAACCACTTGCTATGATTGATTTTACCTTTCATATTGGATGCTTAGGTCAAAGGAATGATTGTGGTGTTTTGGGCATTTTTACATCTAATTCCTTAATGTTGGATGACCCCTTTACAAGTGTCTTTCAATGTTTAATAGTTGATCTATTATTTTATTAAAGAAAATCACACCTCTTAGTAAGTCGTACAAGTTTTTGGTGGGGTTTTGGATTTTGTGTCAAGTTTTGTGGAGATTTTTTGGTTGCAATCTTCCCTATAGTGGCGTCATGATCTGTTGGAATGATAGCACATGATTGATGGAAATTTTGAAGTTAAAAAAATGTATTTTATGTCAAATCACCTTGCTTAATCAATGCCCCTATATGTTGTTTCTAAACGTTTGAATTGATTAAAGAGCCTAGAATTAACTATTATGTGCTAGTAGAGGTTTGTTTTATAGGTATGAGTAGTATATGAGGCATCATTGGTGTTTGGAGTTGTGATAGCCTATCATTACAACAAGGAGGGTTATAGATGGTATTGATAAATCATTTTGACATTGTTGTTGATTGTCTAACTTAGCAAATTGCTACAATGGGTCTGCTATTGCATAATGATTCATCCCATTTAAGATATTTACACTTTATATGATTTTTGTTTTAATGGACATTACATAGTGCTTTCCAAGTTGTGCTTTGTGACATAAATTTATAACAATTGTGTCTTGAATAAATGCAATAATCATTATATAATTATAATAGCACGAGCCTCTTAAATTTCAAACCTTTCAATGCTCATATTTATTAAATTTGCATGAATGTACATGTTTATTGCTTGAGTATTTATTGCGGCATCTTTAGATAAAATTTTTTTAAAAAATAAGGGGTGTTCTTACATTGGGTATCAAATCACAGAATATCTTGCTAGCCTATTGGGAAACTAACATTTATTAGAGATCTTAAGTTGTGTGTCAGTATCCAATGACAAAATCATTGAAGAGAAGATAAATTATTTGTTTGAATCTTCCAGACAAACTCAGGTTGAAATTGAAAAGAGGTTGAAAATATTAGAGTCACTCAGTAAAAAGGATGTTGGAGATATGCTTTATACAATAGGTAGGGATCTTAAAGTTTTTACATCAGTCAAAGGATTTTTTACTCAATATGTTGAAGGTAGTGAAAAGTAGTTTTTCTTTGATAGATACATCGGATTCAAATAAATTTCTTTGGGTAATAAAGTCATCAATGGCTTCTTTGATTATGCTGGTGCTTATGAGATATCCTGATAAAGAGATAAGAATTGTTGTCATTTATTTCCTCAGTAAAATTTCAAGAATTTCAACCCCTAAAGAACCCTACAATGATGATATAATTAGGGAGATGTTATAGTTGATTATTGAAAGCTTTAATGGTTTAGATGATATAAGAAGCCCTTCTTTTGGTAAGAGGGTTAAGATTTTAGAATTGATGGAAAAAGTCAATGTGGATGAAATCCACATTTTTGAAAATTTTGGGTAGTAGGTTGATCGTCATGGGTATGTTCAAGGGTTGGGCAGATTTTTATATCGGCCTCATCATCCTGTGAGTGCCTTTTCATAAATAGACCCATAATGCGATATTTCTAAAAGGACGTAGGGCTTCCACATGGAAGCTCAATGCTCCTTGAGAGTGAAGGATATTTATTTGTTGTAAAAGGGTGTGTCATTGGCCATTTTCATTAGTAGGACCCTTAAATGGAACTATCTTTGAAGGGTATTCCTTCTAGCCACATGCCATCACGATGCTTTATCTAAAGCAATGAGAGAATCATGAGACGTTAAGGTTATGCCATATCCATATTTAAAGACCATCTACATAATGTCATTTGCATGTATGAGATGAAGCATGTCCCTTTCAGTTAGATGGTTACAATGGCCTCATCCTAGGAAGAGTGTCAAGCTCCATGTGTCGATTTTCTTTCCTTGTAAACTCCACCATAGCATGGTTGTTATGCCTATAAATTGGGAAATTCTTTCTTTTGTAAGGGTTCACAATTTTTACCAAAAGAGAACAATAATTCTAATAGTCTTATTTGAATAGAAATGGAAGGAATTTTTATTTTACCACTCTCAAACCTTAATGGTGCCCCTTGCGGGAAGGATTGAATATCCTATACTATGTCGTTTATGAACTTTATAATTTTTCTCTCCCCAATAATGAAGAGGACGTGGTGTTTTGTGTTTAAATGTGTGAAATCAACTGATGTCTATTATTTTTTAATTTCACTTCTATGGTGCTAGATTTTTTTTTTACTGCAGGATTTAAACCATGCATATGCTCTTTTAAAAAGTTTGTAATATTTTAGAGAGTCTAGTTTATATTATGCAATGTTAAGAGTGAATCACATTATTACTTTTGGTGCATCACCTTAGAGTAGTTTTCAATTTAGTTTATTTATTGCATTTCCTTCTTCTGCTTTTCCCCTCAAACATTCAAAGAGTTGGCTTCGAAAATCATAGAGGTTGTTTCATCATACAACAAATTCGATTCCACATCTGTGAAAATTCCCATAGGAGTTTGTTTTTCAAGAACGATAGTTTTAGGCATCAATAGTTCCTTTTATGGCATGCCCAATGGGACCCAAACCCACAATAGCCTGATTAGGAATTCATATTTTATGAGCCAAAGACCTATTACAAGGTCATTAGCAACATAGAATCCAAGTTTACTACTACCACCTTTGGTGGTTGTAACCCACTAAGGAGCAATAGGGTTTAGCGCAACACAACAACCATAAGTTCATATGGCTATCCTAGGACCACCAAGGAACTTTGTAGCCTAGAATAGTGGTAGCCCACTTATTCCTCAAATAACGATGGCTATGTGGGACCCTATTCCTGCTAACACCTTGAAAGCACTCCCTAAGTTCACAAGGGAAGACTTTAAAAACATTGTGAAACATCTTTAGGATGTTGCCAATGTTTGTACTATGTATCATGTCATAAAGCATAATGTAGCCTTGAGGTTATTAGCTTCCTCTTTTAAGGGGAGAGATCTTGATTGGTATTGATCATTCTCATCCAAATCCATCGCCATCTAGGATAAATTGGGAAATAGATTCTTCAAATGATTCAATGAGAAAGGGGATTGGTTATCTCTCCTCCAATAGCTAATCACTATCAAAATATCCCCGCAACAAGATATATTGATTTTAGTACCATATTCCATAAATCCTAGCAAAGGATCTCGGTAGTAGTCCAACTGCCAACAATTATGGCCATTGTCTTTTATCTTAAGGATTTCAACCTAGACATAGTTGTGATGATTCAATCTCTTGGAGGTTAGATGTTATCAAATGCATACAAGTTGGTTGTTAGAGCAGAGATAAATTTGATAGACATCAGGAAACTCTCCCCACAACCACCTATGCCCATGTTCTCAAATTGTCAATACCACCACAAGAGGAAGTTCCAAGTACCTCACAAGCATCTCCTCCCATGTGTGTACATCCTGCTACTTAGGCAAGTGCTTCTACTTCATTGGAACTCACCGTAGAAATGAATGACATGAAAAGAAACTTGCAAAACTTATCAAACAAAATCATTAACCTCAAGAGGTAAAAATTTATGCCCTCAAAGCCCCCTTCCAAAATTTATCAACGCAGAAGGCCTTCGTATCAATATAACCAATATCAGAGAGGGTAGAGGTTGAATCATCAGATGCAACCCGTAAATCAGATTATCCTAGTTCCTACTCCTTTGCAAACAATCTTGCCAAATTCATACAAAGAATTGGTTGTTGGCCAAAATAGCTTGGTGAATGATTCAAATTCATGGTGTTTTATGTGCAATGATGCACAGACACCCCAAAATTTCCCAAGGGGTTGTCGAGCAGTGAAGACAAGGAAGTGTACCTAATACAACTCCTCACATATACCAATCCACAATTGTTGAGAATGTTGTCTTGATGGTTCAAGTACAAGGTATGTCCCTAGAACATGAGGAGTAAATAGCCTCAGAACATGCGATTTTCTCTTGGGTAGAAAGTGAGGATACAATCTATGTGAACAAGGTTCCCACACTAAAAGCCCTGCAAGTCCAATTGGACTACTATACTCATTTTAAGAAGTTGGCTAAGAATCAGGAGACTTTCACAAAGCCTAAGGTAACTTTTGGGAAGAATTTAGGGCCTCAAACATCACCCCTGACATATCAAAAATGAGGTGAAATAGAATAGAATATGATAAAAGAGCTTGAGTTTCGACCTTAGGGGTCATTGAATGTGTTTGAGCAACTGAAGAAGGCCCAACCACTATTTCTCTTTGGGATGTCTTGTCAATCCTTGAGCAGAAATCTCTATTGCAAGAGGCATTGGAAGACCAAGAGAGACATGTGCAAGGTAATGCAACTACAAAGCTAGTGCAAGCTGAGGAGAGGGAAACTAGCAAGAATTTACAACCCCATATGCCATCCACATTCATCAACTCCAAATGAGGGGTGAGCATATCAAAACCCACCCCATTTTATTTAACTCTCATTGTGGGGGACAAGCTATTACATGATTCTACGATTAATTTTGGTGTCAACACCATAGTGATTCCCAAACAGATTGAAAACTCACTACAAATTCAATATGAAAGTTTATAGGGGTAATGAAATTAGATAGGTAGAGAGTTCAAACTGTAGGGGTTATCAAAGCTCTCCCTTTAACCCTATACTCTTTCCCTAGTATCACAATACTCCAAGAAGTTGTGGTAAAAGGCATTTCGCCAGTCTTTGGGCTATGCTTGTCAAGGTACTTCACAACCAAGATAGGGGTTATATTTGTCTTTGGATTAGTCCCACTTAATTTTAAGGACCAAATACATCTCAAAATTGAAATTTCAATCTAAGTTGTACCTAGAACATATAGTTGATGATGCTATGATGAATTTTGAAGTAGCACACATCCTTTTCAAAGAGGGAAATATATTGTGTATAAATGCTCAAAGAGGAAGTACTAGCTAAAAAAATAAGCTAAGAAGAAGAGGTCCTCATTAATGAATTTATGAGAAATGATCAATTTGAAAACTTTAATACCACTACCCTCAAGACTTATGTAATCGATGATGAATTCCAAGCCATCCTTGAATCCATGAAGAAACTAAAAGATCACAACTAGGAACCTAAAAATGATTCTAATTTATAGACTCTACATTTTGATGGTGCAAAATGAAAAACTAGGTCCGGAGTTGGCATCCATTTGATGTCTTCATCTGGGAAAGAGACCCTTAGGACTTTCCACTTCCAATTCATTTGTACAAACAATGAATCCAAGTACAAATCCCTAGTCCATGGCCTCATCCTTGTCGAGCACATGGGTTTCAAGTAGTTAAAGGTGTTCAAGGACTTCAAACTAGTAGTGAAACAGGTAAGAGGAGTTACAACTGAAAAAAAAATCTAAATGAGGTCCTACCACCATCGGGTATGGGATTTGATTGAAACTTTTAAAGCCTTTAATATTTAACTTGTTCCAGTCCATGAAAGAAAAGGTAGATAGAATGGTAGTAATTGGTTCTCAGTTTGACCTAGTAACTAATTTATTAACCAAAAAACATGCAATGTGAGTGATCATTAGGGCCACTATCCCAGATAATGATCAGAATTGACAAGTATTTGAAAGCAATGCCCAAATTGCTATATTTCTTCAGCAGTAGTGTGGCTTCGTAGAGCAATTGCAACCAAAGATTGAGGAACATTATGGAGACCAAATTATCCAATTAAAGTCTAATAAACTTCCAAATGGAATAATTACTCTAGAGAATCTATTTGATTCTGATGATGCAAGAAATGAAAAAAATAAAGTTTGTCACAAAAAAAAGTGACTACTCTGAGATTGACATAGGATATGGACAAAAATTGAAAGTAGGGAAGGACGTTTCCCAAAAGGATAAGGATTGATTGATATCCTTTTGTGGAAGTTATGACGAGTTTATGGCTTGGACCTATGATGACCTGAAGGGATATGAACATGAGGTGATTTAACCTACTATAGATCTGGTTGAAGGAGCCAAGCCAGCCCACCAAAAGAAAAAGCCAATAAATCTAAAAATTGAGTCTCTCATGGCTCAAGAGCTATGGAACTTAATTGATTCAAGGATTATATATCCAATAAAATATTCAACATGGGTATCCAACCTGGTTCTTATAAGGAAGAAAAATGGATTGAAATTAGACTTTTTGTAGATTTTAGATATTTGAACAAAGTGTTCCTAAAAGACCATTATTCCCTCCCTTCAATGGAACAAATCCTACAAATGGTTGTAGGTGTGGAAATGTTCATTTTTCTTGATGAATTCTAGTGTTATAACCAAGTATGGGGTAAGGAAGAGGATCACCATAAAACCACATTCAAAATAAAGTGGGGAACCTTCACATATATGAAAATGTTCTTTGGCCTCTCTAATGCAAGGGCCACTTTCCAACAAACCATGGACATAGCCCTTCAAGGCTTGATTAACCTAATCATCATTATCCACCTAAATTATCTCATAGTGTTCTCAAATTCCAAAGAAGACCATTTTGATCATTTGGAGAAATTTTTTTAGAGATGCCAAGAGTTTGGGGCATCTTTAAACCCCAAGAAATAAATTTTCAGCATCCCGCAAAGAAAGTTACTAGGATACAAGGAATTTCTATCAACCCCAATAGAGTGAAGGCCATCAAATACTTGACCTTATCAATAAATAATAAGGAAGTTCAATATTTCCTAAGAAAGATCAACTTCATTAGAAAATTCATATTCAACTTTGCGGGGTTGGTATGACCAATTACATTAATGCTAAAATAATGACTCCCCACAGGGAGAAGTATTTTGAATGACAATTTTGACGGCAGAAAGATCTACTTTGGTGACAAAAAATGTTGAGCTCTTTTTAGAGTGAATAATTCAATATTAGATTCCCTAATAGAGGATCAAATTTGTATTAGGAGTTCTACACATCCTAGGTTTGGCACAAAACTTGTTATCTATTAGCAATGTAAGTGTGTAGGTAGTCTTGATTAGTGGTGGGCATAGATGGATCTTGGAGATATGGTGTTGGTAAATTGATCTTGGAGTGAAACTATTTTGTACCTCTATGCTAACATCTACATTCAATGTAAAATTTTATTAGTACCTACATCAAAGGGACTTGTAGCATATAAAATTGCAACTTTGATACTCTCAATATCTACACCTATATACTTGAGCCTACAAATTTGGTACCTATAGGATTAATAGTTGTAGGAAAGGCACTTGCAACACCTAGACTTGTAGAAATATCTCTTGTAAAAAATTACTTGTAACACATAGACTTATAGAAACAACTCTTACAACAAAGGAACTTGAAACACCTAGACTTGAAGCAATAAGTCTTGCAACACCTAGGCTTGTATCAAGGTCTCTTGCAACAAAGGCAATAGCAACAAGGTGGCTTGTAGCTCCTAGAAATGTAGGTTAGGTTTTCAAACATGTTCTCACCTTAGAGGGAAAATGACTAGTTGAGAAGACTATTTTATAACATAAAAATATGGGCCATATAGTTGAGAAGGGTCTAAGAACATTAAAAATAAAAATCTTATAGAGGCATTGGTTGATTGTTCTCTTAAATTTTACTTTTATGAACATTATATATATGGTAAACAAAATTGAATGTTAAGTTTTACTTGGGCTTGCATAAGTCTCATGGGATTTTAGATCTGTTCATAGTAATGTGTTTGGTCTTGTAGATGTACCTTCATTATAAAATCATTATATTATGTTTGTTTTATTGACGATTTTTATAAGAAGACTCAATTCTATATTCTTATGTATAAATATAAGGTTTTAATTTAGTTCAAAGAGTTTAAGTCTCTTGTGGGAAACTAGAAAAGTAAAAAGATCAAGGTATTGAGAACAAATAATGGTGAAGATTATCGGTCATATAAGTTTTAAATATTCTGCAAAGAGAATGGTATTTCATAATATAAGAATACTCCATACACCCCTCAAAAAATGGAGTTGTAGAGAGGATTAACAAGTCATTGATGGAGAGGGCTAGGAGTATACTCTATAGGGTTAGTTTGAAACAAAAATTAGGCATAGGTGGTTAGCACCACATGTTACCTAATTTATAGGTTTCTTATATAAGCAATTGTGGATAAAACCCTCACTTCAACATCTTCAAGTATTTTTTTGCAAGGAATATGTTTATGTGCCTAAGAAGAAGTAGTGAAAATTGGATTATAAGGCAATAAATTCTATCTTCAAGAACTATAGTGATAGTGTTAAAGGATATAAGATATGGGCTATTATGACTAGCAAGGCATTGTATAAAGATACCCATTCCATAAGTACTATAAAGTACATGGTAGCTATGCATGCCTATAAGAAGGCAATCTAAATTTAGTGATTATTTTCAAATGTTAGGCTAAGTTAAGGAAACTTTTCACATGCACATGTGAGGTTCACACCTATTCTTTATATTATGATTGTTCTATCAATATTGGCAATAATGAATTTTTATTCTCTTGTGAAGATTATTTAGTGTTGTAAAAATTCTTGCTTCAATGAATTTCTTATTCCAAATTCAACAATACCCTTGATGTTGTGATTTTTTATTTTCTATTCTTCTTCCCTTCTATACTTTTTCATTGTCTATGTTTTGTATATATGCCAAAATCTACTAAGATTTAACTAGATTGAAAAAATTGTAATGCTCTCTTCTTTGGATTAAGTAGGATTTAGTGCATGTTTCCTATCATTTGGTATCAAAGCTTGGATATATTATTAGTAGGGAAAACTTTAAGAAACCCCCCCATTGGCGAAGGTGTAAAATCCTAGTGAATCTTTTATACTTCTCGATAAAAATATTAATTTTAGTGGCAATTTTTTTCGTTTTTCATGAAAAAAAAAATGTCCATTGGTGAATCTTCTCTAATTGTTAGAAGTTTGTGGAAAGTCCTAGCGAAATGCAAATTTTTTAAAACCACTAAATTTTTTCCATTAGCAATAAAAATCTATTTTCAAACAAATAAAATATTTCGATTGGCGAATTAAACTTGTTTTCAAACCAGAGAAAATAATTTTGTTGGCGATTAAATTTTTTTTTCAAACTAAAAAATAAAATTCATTGGCGAATTAAACCTATTTTCAAATCATTAAGAAACAAACATTAGAAAATTAAACATAATATCAAACTAATAAAAAAAATGCATGAAAATAAAGATTATTTGCCTCATTGTTTTCATCAACCATCCAAAAATCACCTACAGCTAAAACAGTTTTTTCAAAAAAGCATCTTAACATGCTTCATAACAAAAAAAACAACCCTACCCAACTAAAACTAATTCCACAACTATCTATATCTACCTTACATATTTCAACAAGCAAAAAATTTAGTACTAGTCTTGCATTAATTCTACAAAAACCCTACAAAAAACTACAAATTATGCAAAAACTGTGTTAATTCATCTTCCGCTTCCTTGCATTCTGTCCTTTTTCTTTCATAAGATTTTCCTTTGCTTTTGTTTGTGCTTCCGCCTTCATCAGCTTTATAAAGAGCTTCAATGCTTCCCATCCTAAGCTTGCTTCTTCCCTGCATTGATTTTTAATCTCATCCACCGGCCAATGCACGAAAGGGATGCATCCTTCTGCCCCTTCCAGTTCTACATTTTCAAAGTCTTCCTAGATGTTGAAACCTTCACCTGGAATTTCCCATTCAAGTATTGATTCTAATCCTTCCAAGAAATCTCTATGCACAATCATCTCCATCACTTCTCTCGCTATACTTGTTGATTCCCCCAAGTCCAAACCCCATGTTATAATCAAGGAGTATACATCCATGTTAGTCATGTATCTATGCCTTAGATTTCCAAAATATTTCCCCAAAATCATCCACACACTTTGTACCAACCTCCCATCAGTGAATAAAAACATACCTATTAATCTTTTGTCAGAAGCTTCACCATAAAACGGATTTAATTGCCTCCTCGAACGCAGAGTGAAGTTGGCCTCCATTTGAAAACTGTTGCAGCTACACCACCACCACCACCACTCTTTCAGACTTTTTGTGTGCCTTCTCCGTGCCAAACTCTATTATTAACTTTACTAATCAAAGGTCGAGAGGTAATAATTTTCCAAACTCCACATGTACCGATCTTAATTACCCATCGATCCTCTAGTCATGTCCACTTGCTAAAATCTGCCCGAGATCTTCACTTCATAAATGCACTATCCTTGCCACCTTTCCTATATTAATTCACCAAATTCGAGGTTTTGGTGCTTTTCCTAACCTTAGTTGCCACCTTTCCTATATTAATTCACCAAATTCGAGGTTTTGGTGTTTTTCCTAACCTTAGTTGCAAGTCTTTCTTGGCCATCTTTGTAGTTTGTAGTCGATGGGTCAGAGGTTTCAAAAACTTCAAAACTTTAGACTTTGGTTCTAAGGTTCCAAATTTCAGCGACCATGCGACAATATGGACCACGACCGTTCGATGAATTTTCAATGGACAGTTCTAGTTGCATTCCAGAAGTATATCTCCCAAGCACTAGATTTGTGAATTGAAACCTCCGAAATTACACTAGAACCGTTAAATATTTTACCATTTAAATATTGGTGCTCTTGTTTACCGTTTAATATTGCCTAAGTCAAACCAAAATATTTTATGATAAAGCCTTAAATCTTAACTCTTTAATCCTAAGGGTCGAGTCTCGTCAACCTAGCGATATCCCCATTTGAAATTATGCATGTGCATAAAGTTTGTTTTAAAAGAGGGACTGTTCGATGAATTTCCAATGGATGGCTATAGATGTATTCTGAAAGTAAATCCTTGAAGCATGAGACTTGCAAACTAAAACCTATGAAATAACACTAGAACCGTTAGATTTTCATAAATCAATGGTTGAGATTTTATTAATTATTGGTTTAAGAAATCAACATATAGTTCTAATCATAAGTGAGAAAAATTTATTGTGACTTATTAGGACATTGATAATGATTAAGGTAAAATGAGACATTTAATTCTCTCTTTTCAATGTGTCGAAGTACTCTACCTTTCATTTATTCTATTGAAATTCTCAATTTAGTTGTGGTATTGGGTGGCGGCACAGATTTATGCCATATGAATAGCCAGAGTGATTGATTGGATAGCTTTATATTGAAAACTACACAATGTACTATAGAATCATAGATGATTATGTCAATAATCCAGTGATTTTGACAATCGACAACTTGTGTGGCACTGTCGATTTTGACAATTGACAGCTTGTCAGCTTGAGGTAACGATTAAGTTGGATTTTTGGTTTGCATGAATCACAATTATTACTAGTCAGTAGTAACTATACACAACCTCACACATGACACGTGTGAGGTGTACAAGGGACCAGGTTGGTAGTGACACTTTTGGCAGCACTTTTGGCCCATAAATAAGGATAGTGGGCACAACTAAAATCATTAGTTTAATTTTCATAAGGGTTTTCATTTTGTAGGGTTAATAACTTAATAAGGTATTAAGGATTCAGGTCCCAATAAGAAGATGATGTGATATTATTGGGGATGCTCTAAATTCTCCTACCTCCGGTTATGTAGTTACAGAGTGAAAGACCAATTTCCTTCAAATTCAGAATGGGTGGAGTTGGAAAGAAGTTGATTTGGTTTACCTGACTTCTCAGACAGGTTTTGAACCAAGATGAGGAGCTCTGGTGGAGATAAGTGATATCCTAGTGCATGGAAGCTACAAGTAGAAGATGGGAGCAATTTTACTACCCCTCATCGTCTGCATGGTTTCCCAGGCAATTCCCATTCATTTAATTTCAGTGCTCATATTCTGCATGGGAACAATTTTACTACCCCTCATCGTCTACATGGTTGGCCAGGAGAGTCCCTTGCATTTATTTTGAGACACCATGGCCTACCAGGCAAGTGCCATGCATTTATTTTAAGTGCTCATCTTATGCATGGGAGCAATTTTACAACCTCTCATCTTTTGCATCAGTCTGGTTCTAAAAGGGGCTAGGTACATTTTGTATCTTCATGGCTCCCATTTCCCCAGTTTGATTTAGCCCCCTTTCCCCATGCATTTATTTTCAAAGACCATGGTTGACCTGACAAGTCCCATGAGTTTATTTTGAAAGCTCATGGTTGACCCGACAAGTTCCATTTATTTTCAGGGATACATGTATCACATTTACGTTTTCAACTTTTCACCAGTAGTCCAGCAGAAGCTTGGCGCTTGCGCTTACATTTATATTTGTACTATATAATAATGTGACAATGTAATTCAGTTGTAATAAAATAAATGGTTGTGCTATTAATGTGACATTGTAATTCATTTTATTAAGTCCTTTGCAAGTTAAATGCTATTAATGGTTATGCAATGTGCTATTAATGTGACATTGTAATTCATTTTATTAAGGCCTTGGGAACGTTAAGTTTCTGGCCCGTTGGCCTTGATGTCAATTCTAGTGCATTAAATTTTAAAGCAAATTTAAAACACATGTTGTATATCTCGTTTTGCTAAGTTTGGCTAGTTTGATTTTCAGCTACTGTTGATAGCTCTATTCTTGTAATTCTTTTGCTTTGTTCAATACAAAAAGAAAAGGTCTAAAGCAAATTTAAAACACATGTTTTATGTTTATTATTTATATCATAAATTACTCAACTGTTCGATGAAAATTTGATGTATGGTTGTAGTTGCATTCTGGAATGAAATGCATAAAGTGCTACGTTTCCAAACTTAAACCTCCAAAATCACCCTATAACCGTTAGATTAACAAAGATCAATGGTTTAGAATTTGTTGTCAATCCAAGAGTAAATCATTAATGGCTTGTTTTAAATGTTGTCAGCCATGTACATTGTACTACCTAATTGTGTACTGTGTAGTCCGTAAGTAACGAGTAGATGTTTCAGTGTCATTCAATTTGCTCATTACAGTGCACCACCCTATTTTGGGTTCCACAATTCCACTTCCAACAAAGCTATTCCAGTAACCCAGTTTCAACTTGAAGAATCAAAATTCAAAATCCAAGTAAGTTAAAGAATTCTTGTGGCTACGTTTCATCACTTAACGTTTCTTAAATCTTATTTTGTCAAAATTTGAAATTTAGGTTTAGGGTTAAGAGGCTTAAGAATTAAGAAAAATTAAGAGCTAATAGGGAATTCACAAATTTCATATTGTTGATTGTAATAGCATGTCTACCACCATTACCACTAGAGCAATGTCGGATAAAAAAACACATTATGCAAAATTGCTTAAAACCCTAGGTTTCACTAATGAATACCATGATATTTATGATCCTAAAACCTATTGTAGGTGTACCTCAAAACTTAGATTTTCATCTAAGAATAAGGTTGCAAAGAAAATGCAATTGCAAGTTAATAGTATCATTGCACCGTGGGTAACTAGATTAGGGCGCATGATGTTACATGAGGTTTTCCATTGCCCATAATTTATCATGGTTTGTGCCCTAAATTATGTTGATAACAAGAGAGCAATTGTTAATAAAGATAGCAAAGAATAATTGTTATCCATTAATGTAGCAGAACTTAGAAAAGTGTTGGGCTTGGGGTTTACAACCGAAGAATTTGGAAATGTCCACATTGACCTACAAAAGCCTGCTAGTGATTATGAAGCAGTGGATGAAATGGAGAACAATTCTTTCTTAAATAGAATAGTTCAGGATAGAAACAAATTGAAAGGTGATCATAAGCCTCCTTATGATTTGGATATTTTTAAACCATTGGTTTAGGATACTATTTCCATGCTAGCATTTTTCCTCGGACTGGATAGCAATTTGCAAGTGGGTGCATGCCTCCTTGAAATGGTGTATAATATCCATTATGGTGTTCCACATGCCAAATATAATTTTATTGAGCACATTGTAGAATCCATGCATAAACAATTTTTAATGATTAAAGGAGGTTCCACCAAGAAATTTAGGTTCACAACCTACTTGTGCTATCTTTTTCTATTCAAATTCAGAGGAATGTTTCAGACCAACAAGCTTTAGATTCAACCCTATGGTAATAGTAATCCTGAGCAAAAGAAAATGGCTCCAGTATATGAATGGACCACTGTTATAAGGTTGCATGATTCTCAAAGGAACTACAATCATTTTGTAGACTACTTTTTGGCTCCATTGCATCAAGCAATTACAAATACTCCAATGCCTAGATTGCCTATGTCAATGTAGAAACTGCATTCAACTAGGAAAAGAAATACAATTGGTCGATTGGTACTTAATGGAAGAATATATGTGCTAAGATTTTATGGATTGGAAGTACAACCATACAAACTTCCAATACATGTGAAAAAGGTTTTTTGCTTTGGAATATGTAAGGTAGATGCAGAGTACTGATGAAAGACACTTTATTGGTTAGGGGAAAAAGACCTTATTTCCTTCTTTACCTTTTTCATGTGGAGATGACATTCGAGAGAAAAGCATTTAGTGTGGCACATGATCTTTTGATTTTTTTTTTATTTTGATGCTATCTGTCACTAGCAGTATGATCCATGTGACACCATTAAATCAATGATTGTGCTCAATAAGAATGTTGGAAGTAGAATTCAACTTCAAAGTAAACCCTTGCTTAAAAACCTGAGAAACAAGGATTCTTGGGATGAGATCAAAGTAGAAATGAACAAAAGTGTCGTTGAGAATGGTATTTCTTTTGAACAATTGTTAGCAAAAATTATGGCATTGCATCGAAAGACAATTAGGAGGTACAACATTTTTTATGAAAAAAGTCATAACCCATCTAGTAGAGTAAAAATGCTAGATTCTCTAGAGAAGGAAGTTACAGAAAAAAATTGGTCACGATAAAAAATTACTGCCTTTTGGTCTATGAGGAAGGAGTTAGGTGATCCAAGAGCTCTTGCAGAGTATGGAGATAATGAAGAATATCTTGAGTTTAGCAAATTATGGAATATAGAACATCTGAATGAACAAGAAGATGAAGAAAGTGATGATGATAGGCAAGAAGAAATCCATGTCAATTTCAAACTTGGTTTAAGTGAGGCCACATAAAAATAATTTACTACAGGAGTAGCCATAGCTAAAAAAATGGGTTATGAAGGTGGTGGTTTGGGGTCCCAAGGACAAGGAATTCTTACAGTAATAGATGTACAACATAGAAAACCAGTTGATAAATCTGTCCTTGGAGCTGATAAAGTAGACCAAGGGAAAACAAGTAGAGCCGAAACAATTCAATTTGTTAGAGCTTCAAATCCTTGTCCTCATGGTCAGACACAATCACAACTAGGACATGCCCATGGTGGAGGGCTTAGTGCAACTGACACTGCCTTTGGTGGCAATGGTATGGGTAGTAGTACTAGTAGTGGTCAACATGTGCTACAACAACAAATTACACACAAGAGGACAACAACACAATATACCATAGAAACACCAGGTGATCAAGGCATACAGAAGAGCCAAAGGATTTTGACAGGTCCAACTCCAAGTCACACTACCAGTGGATCCACCACAAAGGAGTTATTTCAAGGCATTCCCCCAATGCCAGTTAGTCTAGCTATGACATCATTAGCAACTTCAAGTAATCATATTCCTTCACCATTCAAGCATTCCATTTTTCATGCATACTCGAGTTTTGATTGCATTGAAGAGTTTAAAAAGAAATCAGAATTGAATAAAAAGGAAAAGAAGCAATTGATGGAGAGTACGTCTTCTCTAACTTCAGAGCCTACAACAACCATGGTATTACCCACATTTGACACAAGTAAAGAAATCATGGAGTACACAATTCTTGTTCCCATAGTTCAAAATAAACCAACAAATCATATGGCTCCATCTGAATTCAAGGTGAACAATTTTCAATTGGATTTTTCTAGACTCAGAAATAGTGACAAAATTAATGTATCAAAGAAGAATGATGAATTGGTGTCCACATCATTGCTAAAGCAAGATAGAGAGAAAAAAAGGTTGCAGAATCAAATTGAAAAGTTACAGGAAGACCTAGCAAATGAGAAAGCAAAGAGGAAAGCAGTGGATAACAAGAGCAATGAATTAGAAAAAAGAATTAAAAAATCTACATCTACATTAGCAAGCAAAGAGGATAAGCAGAATGAGACTACAGTGAATGAACTAAAGCAAAGGCTAGATGAGACCAACAAGAAATATGATGAGGAAAAATTCACTTTAGAAAAATTGAGACTAAGCATTGCAAATGGAAATGCACAGTGGGAATAAAAATTGGAGAAGGAGAGAAAAAGAAATGAAAGATTGGAGGTAGAGCTGATGGAAGCAAAAAATGAAATTAAGTCTTGTCAAAATAAGTTATCTTCATTTTGTAGAGAAACAATGAGCCATATGAAACAAAAAATTTGGGATGAAATAATCGAGGGGATTGATCATTTGTGTGACATGTTTCAATTGATTGATGCTATCAGACAACATCATAATAAGCTCAACAAATATTTAATGGAGAACAAAAATGTGTTGGCATTAGATAAATCAACAAATAAAATTCAACAAACAGTCTACAAAGCCAATGACAATGTTTTGAAATCAAAAGGGATTACTAATCAGCTTGCTACATCAATGACATTATCATCTATCATTGAAAAGTGTTTGAGAATGTGTGAAACACAGAAATATTTGCATTTGGTTGCAAAAAAGATGAAGAAGGTGGATGAAAAGTTAAGGAGCTTCATGGAGCTTGGTTTACTAGAGGCTTTTGACACAAATGAGTGATTCGTTGGAAGAATGATTTCAAAAAGAAGATGGAGTATGCATGGAAGATTGATTTGGACTAGTTTCCTCAAAACCCATATGTGGTGACCTATTTGGATTCCATCAAACCATTGCTAACCCTGAATGCAAAATTGATTGAAGAATCCAAGACAAGTTCCAATTTAAATCATGAATTGTTAAAAAATCTTCAAGTCAAACAACATCACTTAGAACAGATGACAATTCCAACACCTGAAGAGTGGAAGTTGCTAGAAAAGGTGATGCAGTGATTTAATTTTTGATAATATGAGTTTCCAAGTTCCAACTCAGCTTTGTGCAGAGTTGTCTTTGAGCAAGATTTTGCATTGCCAATGCCTCTATGTATTCCTTCATGTGATACAGTGATAATCAATTTCAAAGCTCAAATTTAGACTTCACTAATGTGTTGATGTTCAATTATCTATATTATTTATTATATCATTTGAAGAAAAAGTCTAGTAGTGGTTTCAACTTCTAGATACACTTTAAATGATCGTTGATGTTCATTGTTGTATATGCTATTAATACTATTGTTAATATGTTATTAATCTAATAAGCATTGATTTGAGTAATGAATCATTGAGCACATGCTCGAGTTTTACTTTTAACACAATTAAAATATGAACTATAAGGTGATTTTAATTCCAGGCATCCATAATCTTAGTCAAATTACATTACAATTCACACATCAATACTCAATCTTCATGAATACTTAGCATATCCACTAAACATTTATATGAATTCATGTCGTGGATTATCTATTATTGGAATTGGAATGATGGATTTTTGGTTAGTTTCATTGCTTTGGTTACTATCACTCAAAGTCGTGGTTTTGGTGCTTTTCCTAACCTTAGTCGCTAGCCCTCAGTTTTATAACCTTGTCACAGAGCTCTAAATTTTCATAACTCCCCGATTCCCCGACATGGTTGATGGTTCACTTTGTTGAGTTGCAAGTCTTTCTTGTTCATCTTTCTAGTCGGTGGGTCGGAGGTTTGGAAAACTTTGAAACTTTAGACTTTAGTTCTAAGGTTCCAAGTTTCAGAGACCACGCGACATTATGGACTTATCTTGCCTTAACCTTTCAAAGGCGTCATCATCTAACACCTCATTGAATACTATGTACAGACTAATGTAAAATATAAAATATAAAATATCACAATTTCATGGAATACAACATAAAATATCATCAACTACAGTTTGACTTTGGAATATGATTCATGAAGTGCAATATAAAATAAAATATCATGAAGGGAAATGATTCACAATTTCATTGAATACAATATAAAATATCATCAACTACAGTATGGAATAATGGAATTTGATCCTAGGATCCATGAAGTGCAATATAAATACCTAAAAGCTACTAATTCTCTTGAGTCTCTTCCATTTCTCAAACGGAATTGGGGTCCTCAAACTAGTGTTCATCATCAAATAAAGTAAAAGAGTTGTCTTGAATTTGATTCCAAGTCTGCTCTTCATTTTCTTCGGCTTGTGTCTCAAATTCAACATTCATTGTATCATTTTTTTCAATTTCATCTGTCTAAGTCCCATTGCCACTACCAGTGCCACCAGTACCAACCTTTGTAATTGGAGTGTTGCACAACCCGATCCCTCTTCTTTCACATGTGCACCTCCAAATTGCGAGTGCCCTTTCAAAAGGAAAATTTCTAACATTATATGTAGTTCCTTTCATCCTCAAGCAATTTTACAAATTCTTTTCTAGTTTGTTTCTTAACTTTGATTTCAAAAACTCCACTGTACTGAAAACTCTCTCATCCTCCACTGACCCCAATATCATTGTTTGGCATAAATCAGCAAGTTTGAAATATTCTGATATCAAACCACGCAATATTTCACTCTAACCTAAGCTTGTCCAAACCTTTTTTATTGATCTTGGTTCAAAGGCCTTGTCCTTGCCCATGGATTTATACTAGTCCTTCATAGCTGTTGCAAAATTCATACATTATTTTCTAAGCTTAGCTTCATCTAAAATTCCTTCTATTTTCTACTCATTGTATGTTACAGTTTTCAAAAATTGTTCGATCGATATTTTTACCTGAGCATGAAAATATTTTGGGTTATCTCAGTTTTCCCAAAATTGAGGATACACAATACTCATGGCTTCAAGTATCTCATGTCGAGGGTCTTTCATGAATCTCTAAGGAAAGAGATTTTGCAATTTCCTTCAAATTAACAGATTTAACAATGCCTTTAAAATATTCCCTGTTAATAGCTACTTCTCTGCTAGAGTGCCTAGTTGTCTAACATTGGAACATTTGTATCTCATATCCACATACATAGATACATAAGTGATCGCTTGCATTAAACTGTAAATAATTATCAGGATCATTCAAATCAGTAATTTTCTACCACATGAAATAATTTGTGCCATCTTGTGTTAGATCTAGATATATCTGATTGAGGGCCAAGCATGTATGTTTACGTAGAATGGCATATTCATTAATATACATAGTTTTGTCTTGGGATTTCTTCACAATCTTTTTCATCGCATCCAACATGGGGAGAAGACTAGTTAAAGTCAAGAGTGTCTCTATATCGCTTAAGTTATGTAAGAGGTTAGGAGCTTTGTCTATTGTGCTGAGATTTTTGTACATCACTACAATCAAGAATTGATATTCTGAAAGAACTCGTTGCACTAGTCCATGCAAGGAGATCCATCTGGTATCGAAATCCTTGAGAAGCTTGTTTCCTGGTGTTATTCACTTAGCAAAATTTTGAAATTCTGTGAAATGTTTAGGACTTCAGCAGAAGTATGTGTGGATCTTGCGGACTAGATTTTTGACTTTTCATACTGTAGGAAATATGCTTACAATTTTGAATGCTAAATTCATTATGTGGGCCATGTAGTGAATGCCAGTCATTTATTGTGCACAAGTAGTTTGTAACTTTGTGCAAACACCGGTCCTTTGACCTTGCATCACTGCAACTCCATCAGCTCCTACACACACCAACTTTTTCAAAATAGTCAACTCATCCATACCTGCAATTTCATTCAAATATTTCTTGACTAGTTCAAATATATTTTGCGATGTTGAATTGTCCTTCATTTTATGAACATAGAGAAGATGAGCTTAGTGAGCATGTTGTTGTACAGTATACAAATGCATACAAACCAAAGAAGTACTATCAACCACAGTAACTTCATCTAAAGATAATGCAATGAAATTTGACTCTTTTACTTTATCCTTTAAATCTTCCTTTTCCACTGCAGCAAGACAGTTTTCCCATTCCCATCAAGCGTTTACCAACCAATGTGAGTAGGGATAGTGAGAAACATTCAAATAAGATAATAAACTAGAAAATTCTAGGTAGTCTATCATAGGATGCCCTCTGGACAAAATATGAAAAACAACACTCATCTGAACAGTTTTTGACAGATTTGTTGTTTCCATTGCTTTTCCAAATTGAGTCTTAAGTGTACCTTTACATGCAGCAATGTTCGACATTTTTTTTTCATGCTCTTCATAATCTACGGAATACCTAACATGAAGACATTCTTCCTTCGATTTACATCATACGACTGATTCTTCCTTTCCATCTATGACTTGTTTTTCATAAAATTTACCAATATGCTTTTCTATAGTGTCAATCTTTAGCTACAACGTCTTGGCTCTTCCACATTTCCAACTACAAATCTTACATTTGGCCAATGTTTCCTTTTCAATAACGTTTGCATTTCCAATCCCCACTGGTACCATGAATGGGTACTTTGACAACCAACCAAGTTGAAAACTCCTTGTCATTTCCCACTTGCGCCCCCTTTTTGGTTTATTTTTCCTTTTCTTGCTACCAACATCATCATCCTCATCCAAGTCAATTATCTCATTCTGGCTAATCGGGCCTAGGGTATCCCTTCGAACATCTTTTGTGGTATTGCCATCCTAATTTGATACATTTTGATTTAAATCAATGACAATCTCAACTTGACCTTCCGGTGGTGGTGAGGTATTGTGAATGCTACCAATATTTGGTGGAAGAGTTGATGATGTAGCTCCATCTTGACCTAATGGATCAGAAGCTTTGGTAATTCCAAGGTAAGACTATATGGTACATCTAAGTTTTTGGCATTTTGTTGGACTCCCAGTCTCTTCACCACCCTAAGGAGTGGCAGGAATCTCTTCACCACCTTGAGGAGCCTGAGGAGAAGCGGGAGTCTCTTCACCACCCTGAGGAGCCGTAGGAGCGACAGGAGTCTCTTCACCATCCTAAGGAGTGGCAGGAGTCTCTTCACCACCCTAAGGAGTAGCAGGAGTCTCTTCACCACCCTAAGGAGCGGCAGGAGCCTTACCCTTGCTGCTCGAATCGCTCGACATATTCATCTCTCACTTCGAATAAAAACTAGAAAAAAATTTATTCTTCTTTAAGGACAGAGAATAATAATATAGATCCCATTCCCTACTCAATATCATCTTTAAGATTGAAGCAAGAATGGAAAAGAGATAAAGAAAATTTAATATTATAACTAATAACACTATGAAGAAATGATCACTCACCTTTAAGTCTATGTTTTTCATCTTTCATTGACTTCTGAATCAAGAAGAAGAACCTCACTCCTCATAACCGAACAAAATGTGTAAGAATAAATGACACTTTCGATTGTATTTATTTTTGTTCGAGGAATGGATTAATAATATTCATTTCAATTATTTATCAAAGATTATGTGAATGGCAATGCAATAGGAATTTATAAGTAGTGTGATAAGTGTTGTTCTTTACAAATGATGTAGAATTACATATCAAATTCAATACCATGGAATAAAATATAAAGATTTTGGCTTTTCCTAAACTTAGTCGCTAGTCCTCAGAGTTTTATAAACTTGTCGCAGAGTTCTAAATTTTCATAACTTCGCGATTCCCCAACTTGGTTCATGGTTCACTTTGTTGAGTTGCAAGTCTTTCTTGGTCGTCTTTCAACGTGGTGCGTCAGAGGTTTCGAAAACTTTGAAACTTCAGAGTTTGGTTCTAAGTTTCACTTTGTTGAAGCAAGAATAGAAAAGAGATAAAGAAAACTTATTATTATAACTAATAACACTATGAAGAAATGATCACTCACCTTTTAAGTCTACGTTTTTGGCTTTCGTTGACTTTCGAATCAAGAAGTAGATCATAATCAAACAAAATGTGTAATAATAAATGACACTTTCGATTGTATTTATATCAATCCATGATTCCATATTTGGCGAATTTTGAGGGATTTTTAAATGGTATATTAAAAATTTGGTGAATCCCACGTGCTTATACAACAATACGTTGTAATTTTCAAGGCGAAATGTGTCCTCAAATGTAATTATTTTTTAATGTTATTGGCGAAATAGGTCCTCATGAGCAACTATTTATAAATTTTAATTGGTGAAATAGGTCTTCACAAGCAACTATTTGTAAATTTTAATTGGTGAAATGGGTC
>VDFB02019546.1:0-16503 GCA_007258455.2 Sequoia sempervirens
AGGGTTTAAGGAGTTGAGGGTTTAAGGTTGAGGTAGAGGATTGAGGGTATAGGGTTCAGGGATTAGGATTGAGGGTCCAATGTATAGGGTAGAGGATATAGGGGTTGAGGGATTACGGTTTAAGGGTTGAGGGTTTAATGTATAGGGTCGAGGGTTTAAGGGTTTATGGTTAAGGGTTGAGAGTAGAGGGTAGAGGGTAGAGGGTTGAGGGTTGAGGGTATAGGATTGAGGGATTAGGGTTGAGAGTCCATTGTATAGGGTTGAGGCTTGAGAATTAAACCATAAACCCTACACCCTCAACCCTCATCCCTGTACCCTATACCATAAACCCTAAACATTATCCCTAAACCCTTAACCCTATAATTAAATGATAAACCTTGCATTAAACCTTGTACCCTAAACCCTAAACCCTAAATAGGGATCACTACTAAATTTGAATCCATTTTTTGACAAAAAATTGTTGGTCTTGCGACAAACATTTGTCAGACAACCGAAAAACTAATGAAATAATTTTCATCACCAAATTTTCATCAAAATTTAGACGAAGAATTAAATGTTGAAATAATGGCCCAAATTTGTCAGTCGTCGGCATCATAAAATGGCTTTGTTGTTCATCGGAATATCGATGACAACTTCTTGTCTCCATTGATGAATTATAATGAAAATGCAGTTGCAATGACTCTTCCAAAGCATTGAAACAACACTATAAGTTCATCGCCATTTCAAAAAAATGGGCAAGTAGTTATGACGAAGCTTTCGTAGTAGCTATACCAACTTTGTTGGACCTTTTCAGTGATTCGTCAATTTCCTTCATCGAAATTGCGACGAAATAATGCAATTTTTTTTTTTTAAATTCATTAAAATGTACCATTGCAGAGACTCTTGGCAATGACCACCGAAGGAAACCCATCGATGAGAGATCAATCATTGACACAGGATAGAAAACTCACTTCGATATTCCATGTCTTGCCGATGACTTCCGTCGGTAAGACACATCCAATTTCACACTGATCTAACCTTTGTAGGAGTTTTAAATAGACCTACACCATGTGATCACATAGACTCTTGGTGATGAATGTCTAAGCCAAACCATTGGTGAGAGATCAATCATCAACACAGGATAGAAAACTCACTCTAATAGTCCATGTCTTGCCGGTGACTTCTGTCAGCAAGACAGATCCAATGTCACATCGATCTAACCTCTGTGGGAGTTTTAAATAGACCTAAACCATGTCATCGCGGAGACTCTTGGCGATGACCACCAAAGCCAACCCATCGGTGAGAGATCAATCATTGGCACAAGATAGAAAAATCACTCCGATAGTCCATGTCTTGCCGATGACTTCCGTCGGCAAGACATATCCAATGTCACACTGATCTGAACTCTTCAAGAGTTTTAAATAGACCTAGACCATGTGATTACAGAGACTCTTAGCGATGACCACAGAAGCCAACCCATTGGTGAGAGATCAATCATTGACATAGGATAGAAAAATCACTTCGATAGTCCATGTCTTGCCAATGACTTCTATCAGCAAGATAGATCTAATGTCACACCAATTTGACCTCTGTAGGAGTTTTAAATAGACCTACACCATGTCATCATAGAGACTCTCGGTGATGACCATCAAAGCCAACCCATCGGTGAGAGATCAATCATCGATACAGGATAGAAAACTCACTCCGATAGTCCATGTCTTGTCGATGACTTCCATTGGCAAGACAAATTCAATGTCACACTGATTTGACCTCTTCAGGAGTTTTAAATAGACCTACACCATGTCATCATGGAGACTCTTGGTGATGACTACCATAGCCAACCCATCCGTGAGAGATCAATGATCGGCATAGGATAGAAAACTCACTTTGATAGTCGATGTCTCGTCGATGACTTCGGTCGGCAAGACATATCCAATGTCACACTAATCTGACATCTTTAGGAGTTTTGAAAACTGCTGGTTATTAGCAACACATTTTGAGGGTCTCGCTGATTAAACAAGTTTCTAAGAGCAAGTAAATAGATGGAACCTATTAATTTTCTTATTTTTGGGTTCTTTAAATCATAGAATAGATACCATCTTCTTGTGTAATGTACTTATATTCAAATTTGAATTTGAGACCAATTGTCATTGCACATTCCATTTTACTTGCATAGAGTATTCTATAAGAAATATATTGATAATTCCAAATGATTTATGGTGTTGTACAACTCTACCTATCATCACAGTTCTGTTGTCCCCCCTAGAGAATCTTGCAAAGACAAGTTTACAAAACCAAGTCAAATAATATGAAAAAGACTTACTTCCATACAAATTAAATGATTATTCTCACAATGGTAATTGTCTAATCACAACAAAAATTCCATGAAAGGTTATCCATGCTTCATAAGAGATGATTGATCATACATACATACTGCAAGATGCATAGAAAAAGCATTACACTTGCGAAAAATGAAGGGCTAACAAGGGAAGGAGTTAAGAAACATTTGGATTGAAGAGAAAATGTGTAGGGAAAATGTTGAGCAGTGTCAAGAGAACAAAGATTGTAGAACATATTCTTGACCTAATCAAGCTCTTGAACAACTTAAAGAAAAATAAAATACTAACACATACATGAGACATGTAATGAAATTCCAATATCTGCTATCTTTTACATTAATGGAGAGTTAGGTAAAGGAGAAATAATTATAATTGTAACACTATTCATAATCTAGTAAATTATTTTCATAATTTATGTTCAATGGACCTCAGTTTTATGATTATACTGCCCATCTAATACCATATTTTAATCTAGGGTTCAACTATCTCAGATCTAAAGAAGCACCTTCAATTAACCATTTAAAGTACTATAAAATTTAAGGGTAAGACTTTTACTTGAGAAAGAGTGGTTACACTTATAGGATTAAAGTTCTCGCAATCATCAGGATTTATTGGAACACAAACACAACCTACAATATATGAAGTAATGGATGACTATAAGTTAGTGAAATAGTCCTTAATATGTGACTGGTTTGCAAATTGATTGGTAGAAAATAAGGTTACAAATAGATCTACATAAAAAATTATGAGGAAAAACTACTGTAATCATCAAAATAGATGAAAAGTGCAAAGGAAAGAGCCAATATACATCTCTAGAGCAAAAAAAAACACATGCAAGAAACATAAAAAAAAAGAATAAACCAATTTTTGGATGAATACAAAATGGTGCCTTCAACAAGTGATTCATATGCTTTCACACCTGACAGGACATTAAGAAGATTTTAGTCTTCCTCTGTGAAATTAACTACTTACAGAAAAAACCTAGAAACCAATATTATATACCTTCATGACTAGCCGAGGGTAGGTATAAGAGAAAACAATTTCCTCAATGCAATGCCGAAAATATCAATGTGTGTGTAGGTTTGTATTACTCAAAATATCATTTCACTGCCTAAGGAAAATAACCAAAGTGATGTTTTAAATTTCAATCTTCACATAGGCTCCCTTATTGCTACACATGCATATACAAGCATTATTCAAGCTCTAAAATATTCAAATATTAAGGATTTAATTAGCTATAAGATGGAAAGTTGTTGTGTAGACATAATCCATCATCTTTTATATATCTTTGTTCACTCCTAGAGCTTCAGATAAATTTGTGTAAATGAGATAGAAATGTGAATCTTTTATGATAGAAAATTCTTAAAAGGAGGAGGGAGAGAGCAAAGGGTAAGGGGGAAAGAGAATGCTTGAATGTATAGAAAAGTATAACATTTTGATCATTATACCAATGAAAAAAATCTGAAGTTTGAAGCATTAATATCATTTAGAACATTTATGATCAAGAATGAATGTAAGTAGAGAAATTTTTGCATACCTGCAGATGGTACAAAATTTAAGTGGAATCCTCCCATCAACAACAAGATCCAAATATCTGTGTATCTATCTCAATCGAGCCTCTAAACTCTTCAGAGCTGTCAATTTTTCCACTAACTTGTTATGCACAAAAGTAAAATTTTAGAGTTATGTCACCACCAAAAAAAGAAGAAACAGAGCTTTGAAACCAAATCCACACACAATACAATGTGATATTTATACAAAGCCATACAAATTAAAATTAGAACATTGGAATGGAAACAACTTCAAATTATGATGAAGAGCATGGATTCAGGGTATAAAGAATCATTTTTCTGCCACCATAGTGAAAAGTTAGCACTTTCTTTCATCTTTGCATATTGGTTTGATACTTCAAACGATGCATTTCTTATATTAAAAATTCATTACCTTATTGATCTTCTCTTTGTTTCAAGAATAGTTTAATATTATCTACTTAACAAGGCCAACCACGTGACGGTGGAAGCTCATTTGGCCCCTCCCCCCTCACATCACTCTCAATTCCCCATAACCGATCATATAACATTAATCATTCATCCATCCATTAATAACATATAAAATTCATGATTTCATCCATTAATAACATATAACATTCATTGATTAACATATAACATTCATTCTTTTAGTTTTTACATATTATCAAAAATATGGTTGTCATGATATGATTACAATCACTTTTTTTTTGTTTTTTTTCTAAAGCTCAAAAAATCTGAAGTGGAGTATCATTTTCTAAATCATTTGTCCCCCCTTTAGTTGTTATGCCCTCTACTCATGATCTTAATGTATGCCTAGTCGTGTGCTCTGGCGTGGATCTGTACCAAGGGGTCGCTGCAATAATAAAGAATTGCTAATTGATTATGTTTTTTATTGTTACAAGTATTTTATTAATTAAAGAACATTAGAATTGGTTTCTCTTTACTTGGGTAGATTCATCATTGTTCACGAACTTCTGTTAGACTCATGCTCAACATATTTGAACACCCTCTAAATCACGATCGTGGTTGAAACCACGAAGGTTACATTAGTGGCACATAGTGAAATTAAAATATGTTTAAAGAATATTAGAGTGGTCTCTTTGCCCGGTGAGACTACATCGTATTGATCTTCTCTAGCACGATCTGCTCAACATTGATCTGACACATGCTCAAAGTTGAAACCACGAAGGTTACATTAATTAATACACCAATTGAAGCTAAATATGTTTAAAGAACATTAGAGGTGGTTCCTCTTTACTTGATGGGGCCACATCGTATTTCAACCAATCTTCTAGCTTGATCATACTCCAACATGTTGGTCATTTTTCTACATGCTCTAAATTGAAACATGAAAGGTTACATTAATTAATACACCAATTACAATTAAAGATGTTTAATTATATTAATCCATATTGTGTTTTGTATAGCACATGAATACCTCTAGTACTGGGATGCACACCATGACCTTCATTTGTAGGTTGTGCTCCACCCTCACCAGGCTGCATTCCAATGTCATGTGCAGTATTATCATTGCTTGTATGTTTAAAACAAATAGGAATTTAATTACTTTATGGTGGAAATTAATATTGAATAAATTGCACAAGTATTCAATTTTAAATAAAATTTATTGAATTTATTTACCTGCGTGTCAGATGTAGTGGAAGATTGTGTTTTCCCAATCAAAGACTCTTAGGAACAGCCATGGCTCAGCCTTCTTTGGAAGAGGAAATCTTGAGGGTCCTCTTCTATGGGAACTCTATTGAATTGACACTACATTTTTTATAAGATCATGAATTTTTCTTTCTATGGTGTGATCAAACCAAAATTATTTTTAATTTATTATAATTTGGATGCAATATTTTATTTATTAATACTTACAATTCATGCAGCTAATTTCATATAACCACCAGAGCCAAGTTTGTGTTGCCTATGTTTTTCTAGTCTTGCCTTTGTTGCCTTTGATGTGTTGGGTAGCCTATGAAAAGTTTGAAATATGTTAGATTATGTAAAAGAAGATTAGTGGTATATAATTACATTGTTGATAGTATCTCATACCTTTCTTGGCCCGGTGGTGTCTTTCCTTTTTTATTTTCATCCTTCTCATTTCCATTCGACACCAGGTCCTCCCACTCCCTCTCCGGAATCATGGGGGATGCTTGTACACTTTTGTTCTCTAAATGTGACCTATATTGGTCCCTCACATACTTTAGATAGGTACCAACTTTCTTACGGACCTTGGTTCGGTTGAATGTTTTATCATCGAACAACACAGCTAAATGGTTAATGAACTAATCTTTTAAATCTTGATTTTGGGCATTCCACCGTATGCATTATGAGTAGGCAGAAGAGCTCAATGTAATATCACTTAGATGTTCAAAACATCATTTCACGCAAAAGTCATGGGATCGTAGTATAAGAGTGATCAATAAGTAAATTTCAATTTAGTTATATCTAATAATAATTAAAACATTTTAAAGTACTTGGGACCTCCTCTATCTTTATGGGAACGAAATCCTCGGTCACCACAAATGTGACTGAAAAAGTTCCCATTCTAGTAATACGGGAAGATCCAGGAAATGCTGCTAAAAAATCACTAGTACTAGTGGCCTCTAGATCCCCAGGTACATGTCCTAACACATGTTCTGGCATGTGTTCGCTACCAGAGGGTGCAGTAATGGGTGTTTGCATGGTATGTGTTGCTGACATTTTAGACGACAATATAGGCATGAATGATGTCAAATGATGTGATGTATGTGTAGGAAGATCAGGATGGACACTTTTACCAACCCCTACTCCTCGAGAAACACTTTCAGTACCCTAATCATGGCTAGGAGCATCATGAGGATGCAAAAAATCTTGTAAAAACAACACATATTTTAGTTCATGACATAAAAAGTACAAAATATAAAACTATGAATGAACTTATGTTATAATTAAAGAACCTCATGAAAACTTGCTTGCAAGTTTTGTGCTCTCTCAGTCAATATTTTAACCCTCTCTCTTATCTCATGTATTTGAGGCACTATGAGTAACAACTTAAGGATTTCTTCATTGCATTTTTTGTGGGTCTTCCTTATCATATCGAGAGGGTTTGCAAAATAAGCGATGTCTTCATCACATAATATTGAATGCACCTCCCTATGGATGCTCTTGTCTACTGCTGGTGCCTTTCCCTGATCAGTTGATTGCAACAAGAATATTAAAAACATTATCAAAATTAACCAATAAACTTATGAAAAAAACATAATACTAAAACATTTTGCTCGTATCTAATTTGTACAATTACAATGAGGTAAACCTGTCGAGTAGAAGTGCCTGAAGATGCATCGCGATCTGTGCTCTAGGCCAGAGACTTCCCCGTATGATCAATGTCCCACTATGACAAAAATTAAATATAAAAAAACATTACCAAAATGAAACCAACAGACTTACAAAAAAAACATAAGAATAAAATGGTATATTGGAGTCATTAATTAGAGGTTGGGTAAAATGGTACATAGTACTTACCACCCTCATAGTAACTATGTTTGTAACTAATCAATTCAAATTGTAATTGATTAGAAACTCTTCCCTTGAAGTTATTAATTTTATCGCACATACGAATACACAGTTTCCCTCGCACATGTTGAATATGCAATTGGGTTGCTTATTTGTTGACCCAGGTCATGTATTGTTTATAAACCCTACAATATTCCCTGATGCTTTTGGCCTTTTGTCAATGTACATAGCCACTCCTTTATTTTGATCCTTATCTTTTAGCTATATATAATTTGTTGACAGTGCATACTTACACATATTTCGTGTATATCGAACCAACTACATCCAATCTTTGTAACTATAATAGGTTCTGACATACTCCATCAATTCAGTAACTTTGTCATAACAAACCTTTATGCCATCCATGCAAAATAGGCCCAAACCATGTAATGACAAAGGTTCTATGCAATATATCCTCTCACTGACACAAAAATTAGTGTTTATTGGAGGAAGTTCCTTGGGTACCCATTGTTTCCGTAGATGTTTGTACCTCAAGGGAACCTCGACGTCACCTATGCTCTCATCATCATAAGAACATGACCCCCCTTCAGCAAGAAAAAATTCCATGTGTTTACAAAATTTTCTTCTAATATTTTGACCTCTAGTTGATCTCCCTCTTTTACACCTACTACATGTCTCGCTTTCCTCTTCTCTTCCTGAATTTCCCTCGCTCGAGGAAGATAGATCTTAAAAATACCTATTTGGTGGTACCTGCACTCATAAGGATGTTGGATGAAGTTCTTTCATGGTGATGTGATCCCAAGGTGACATTATGATTAATCTATCATTTCATCACTAGAATTTCACAAGTTATAAGGTAATCAAGTCTTGATAGATTGCAAGTTATTGTTACTACCATCCAAATGTGTTCATCACAAATCAAATCTACTTAATGTTTTAACACCCAAACTTTGTAACAAGTGTTAAATGTGACTATGGTCCAGCATTACACAACCAAGGCCTCAAATGTATTCTCTAATTGTAATCAAAGGACTTTTTCTCTTCATTCAAGTAAATAAACTTGAAGGGAAACACCACCAAGTGGTTTATTGGACACACACATGACTAAAAATAGCAGAAAATTTACATTTAATTTCCATATGTCTAAGTGGTTAATGGGGAAGGAGTGTGTACTACACCTAGTTAAGTCATCATAAGTTTATGCTTTGGCAATAATATTTTTTTGAGTCATCTTAAATCTTCCTATGTCTAATTGCTAGGAGAATTTTGGTATGTTTTAAGGTAGGATGAGTGGTTGCATCAATGTTCTAGTTCTCTATCACAAGGTTTCAACATCTTCAAATAGTGAATGTTAGTGCTCATAGTCATTTGAAACAACAACATTTTGATTATGTCTGATGGTAGGATTTGATAACTTAGTATATCTCTACTTCGAAACAAAAATATCTCTAACAACTCTAAGATCTATAATGGTATGGCCATCATCATAGGAAATATTCTTCATTCACTTTAAGGTGTTAAAATTTAACAATACCTTGATTGATGAAAGAGACCAAAGATCCTTTCTCCATGGTATCCAAGTACACATAGCAGCAGTCTTCTCTTAGATGGTTGGACATGATTTAAAGAACTTAGTTAGGAATTATTCATTTAACCTAAGGTTTTCTCATAATGCCATCATTGGAAAAGTATGATGGGTGTGTGCAAGAAGTTGAGTCCACTTTTTGGCCAAAAAGTGGAAGTGTTTTCCTTGATTTTTAGTATTTGACACATTTGACCTTAAAATTTGAAGCACTTAGAGATGAAATCTTTGAAAAAGTCACTAAATAAAATGTAGTGCTCGGAGTCTAGTTTCCAAATATGTAATTTATTTCCATACCCAAATTGTACAAATTGAGTTTTAATAGGCATTTCTAAAAACCACTGTTTAAAAGTCATTTTTTTTTACCATACCATGCACGTGTACAACATCCGTATTTTGACTTAAATTATCGTATTTTTCTAAATCCTTTTGGAAATTTTTTTATGAATAATGAAGCCTGTTCTTGATATTTTTTTGTAATTTTTTATTGAATATTTTTTTTTTGTTAATTTTTATTAGGCAGATTTGTCGTTTTGAAAAATCGTCATGTACGACATGTATAAGATGACCTAAACTTATCATTTTATTTTTTTTTCAAATTGAAAAGAATTGTTTGAAGTTTTCTCTCGTGCAATCCGTTTGTCAAAATGTTATGTTGATCAAAAGTTATTAAAATAGTAAAAAAATCGACATTTAAAGTTTATGGACCAATTTTATTAGAAATTAATTGAAAAATAGAAAAAATAATTCAATTGCAAAAAAAATTACATATTTAGAATCTACATTGTTTCATCTAAAATGGGTTTTAATTTTGTTAGAAAATTTTGCAAAAAAGGTCGTCAGCCATATGTCCAAAGTCGGTATTTTTTTTTGACATTGTTAGGGCCTTCAACTTGCAGGTCAAACTAGGTTGAAGGCCTAGGTTTAGACTTCCAATGCTTTTCCCAAACCAAAAACCTTGGAAAAAACCTACCCACGATGCAAAACAAAATTCAAATTTAAAAAAACAGGATCCCATTTATTAATAAACAAGATCCCATACTATAATCGGGATCCCATTCCCATTCGATAGTATTCCAACCGTTGTAAATGGAACGGGATCCCGTTTCATAAACAGGATCTCGTTACCTTTAGAACGACTCTGACATTCAATGTCGGTGAACGGGATCCCGATTATAGAGCGGGATCCCGCTTATTAATAAATAGGATCCCATTTTATAGTAAGCGGGATCCCGTTTATTTTATTGAAATACACTGTGCAAAATTACTATGAAGTCTGCAACTTTGCAACTTCATATGTACGGCTGAGAGCACTAAAAATGAATTATTTTTCATAAGTTATTGTATTTGCAGGTGGTGAATTTGATTTTTGGTTGATTTTATCAAAGGGAGCATCATCTACACCATTTTTAAAGTGAAATTGTGTTATTTTTGTACTTGATTGGAGGAACAAAAGGTTTAAATTTGCAATATGGATTGAATTTTTCAAAGGAAGCATGGAGAAAACAATTTTTAAAGTGGAATTGTGGTAGTTTTCTACTTGTTTTGAGGAACACAAGAGGAAGAATTTTGTCGTAATAGGTATTCAACTTCCAATTTGGATTGAATATTTTGAATTATTTCACTATTAACATTTATTTGTGCTTGAGAATTTTATAATTATGGGAGATAAAACTCGTAATAAGAGAAGAAAGACATTGACTCCTCAAGAAGTTGAAGCAAATAGAGAAAAAGAGAGACAAAGACAAAGAGAAAGAAGAATGAGAATGAAATCAATGAACGATGGTGGAGCAACCAATTCAACAACTATTGAAGATGAAAACATTGAAGATACCATAGTTGTAGATGAAGCTAATTTGCAAGGAGTCAATTCGGAGAAGAATATGATTATACAAACAAGTCCTACTATGTCTTCAAATCCCTGTTTGAATGTTAAGAAGAATGTTTCAATATGCACAAATCCAGGTACGTCTTCAAATCGACATGTGAGTGAAATGGTAAATTTGTATGTAGAAGTTTTATAAGATGCTGGATATAATGATGTTGACATTGACTATATTCAGAGAGATGAAACTTTTATAGAACTTGTTGAAAACAAAAAAGAAAAATCTTTTGTTGCAAATGAAAATCAAAATGATCATTTTCTTGAAAATGAAAAAAAAACCCTATATTTTTAATGAAAAAGAAAATGAAAATGAAAACCATTTTGTTGATGAAAATGAAAATGAGAACCGTTTGTTAATGAAAATGAAGATGAAAATGAAAATGAAAACCGTTTTACGAAAATGAAACCGCTTGTTGATGAAAATGAAGATGAAAACGTGAAATGAAAAAATGAAGATGAAGATGAAAATGAAGATTAGAATCTAGAATGTGATGTTGAATTTAATGAAAATATTTTTTTAAAAATTGGAAGTGGTGTTTTCGATAATTTTCTTTGATCAAATTTCTTGGAGGCAAATAACAACACATGCAAATGAATATACACCAAATTCTTTTATCTTAGAAAAAATTGCATTTCAATGTCAACTAATGATGCAATTGATGAGAATGCAAAAAATGAGGAAAGTAATGAAAAGGTTAGGCTTTTATGTTAAACCAAAAAGAAAAGATCAATCATTAAAACATGTTATGTCTACTGTTGCTAGTGCCATTCAATCTATTGGGAAAAATAGTCGATCTAAAGATAAAAACGCAACAAGAAGAGCTATAACTATTGTTATAGTTAATAAAACAACTTTGAATAAAAGAATGGTAAGCAATATTAGTGAAGTTTTAAAAATGCATCCTAAAACATTACTAAGAGTGGAAAAAAGAAGAGAAAGTATAGAAAATGATCCTATCAATCAATGTTGGAGTTTCAGTGGATGACTACCAAGGTCTGATATAAAATTGAATGTTGAAATTAAATCTTTGATCAAAAAATATTGGCATGATAATACTAGGGTTTCATCTAAATCTAGAGATGTTTTAAAATTAAGGGTGGGGTCCAAAGTTCACAATCCTCACCCAAAACATCTATTAGATACAACACAAACTAAATTTTATAGAAAATTTTGTAGCGATTTGGTATTACTTGGTAATATTAAAATAAGTCAAAGGTCTTTTGAAAAATGTAAACCAGGTATGTAAAAATTAATAAGCAACAAATATCTTGTTGTTGTAAAATACATGTTCAATTTCGTTATTTTTATGATGTCTTTCGATATATATGTTGTACCTTGCATTCTAACATGATTATATAGGATTGTGGTATAGATATGCCACCTAAAGCAATAAGAGAGTTTATTTCAGGTTTGTTTTGTGAAAAATCTAATGATAAATTATTTTATTTAAGTTCTTGTATTTCTGGACAATGCAATAACTGCGGAAATCTTTCTTTTTTAAGAATTTGTTTGCATGAAAGTGTTGATCATGATTTTGGACAACAATTAGTAGACGTCAAAAGATTTAGGGATGTTCACTATTCTTTAAAAGATGGAAAAATAGGAAAGCGTTGTGATTTAGTTACAGAAAAAGTTAGTGTGCATGCATTTATGAGTGAATTTAATAATAAAATTGTACCAAAATATGTTATGCACTCTGAACATGCTCGATGGCTTGATGGCCAATTTCACGCATGTAGAAACACATTTCCAATTGGTACTATAATTTTAGTGGTTGATTTTGTGGAGAATTATACTCTCGCTCGACAAGAGGAGATTCAATCTCAATATTATAATTCAGTGCAAGTAGCTATGTTTGTCCATATTGTTTATAGACATGCATATGATAGCACTGAGGATGATAGAAAAGTTTTGAGGGAGTATCATTTTTATTTGAGTGACAATCGGTTACATTCATTAGATTTTGTTCAATATTGTTTTAGTATATTTTATAGAAATTTAAGAGAAAGAGGAATCCATATGAAAGAACACCTCATATGGTCAGATAATTGTATGGGGCAGTTCAAAAATGCTAGAATGTTCTATTGGTTAAGTAGGGTTCACAAGGAACTTAATGTCCATTATATATGGAATTTTTTTGAAGTTGGGCATGGTAAAGGAGAACATGATGGAGCTGGTGCGTGTGTCAAAAGAATTCTTGCTAGAGAACAATTAAAATTCGAGGATTCAATAAAATTTAAAAATGTACATGAGATTGTCAATTGGTGTAATAGAAGATTATCTACACCTGGTTCGAGTGATTACTCTATAGTTCATCGATTCTTTTGTTGGTGGAAGAAGAGAACATTGTATCTAGAGTTGATTGTGAGACAATTAGTGGATCTACTAAATGGCATTCATTTATGAGTGCGACAACAAGCACATGGACTATTTGGACAAGGGAGCTTGCATGTTTTTTCCATTTTTGTATCTCAGGAGATTGGGAAGCTTGTGAAAATACAGAATGGGTTGAACAGTGGGAGTAAATATTGTTGACACCTGTAGAAGCACATAATCAATATGAAAGAACTATTGAAGAAAATGATCAATTGTTTGCATCTGAAGATTATGATCTTGTTTCAGACCTTGTACAAGAAGGTAATTTTAATTTAATTTATTTCATTTTATTTTGCTTTATTGCTATTTTTTAATACTAAATTAGTTATATGGATATGCACAAGTTATTAAATCAAATTTTGTTAAGGACATGTATGCGCTATTGCACCCGAGGGGAACGAAGAGCAAACAAAATATTGGTTGGCTCGTGTGGAAACTAAACATAAGTTGTTAACACCTCGAGAAGATGATGATGGCTTTCATTATCCAACAGGTACGGTGATCCCCTTAAGACACCTCAAGCAAATTTTGATAACAAGTTTTAGATCCCCTTAAGCAATTTTTTAGAACAAGTCTTTGATCCCCTTAAGTAAATTTTGTGAAGTTATTTGATGGTGGTTTTTGAACATGTTTTCCAATAGGATCGATGGTGGTTGTTGGCACTTGGCTACGAAAATACTTGAGAAGAAAGAATGGTCTACTTGCATTCAAAGACTATGAAACACATAAAAAGATTATGCATTATTCACATTTGGTGGTGGCAACAAATATAAAACTAGAGCGGTATCATGGAAGACCTTAAAAAAAATTGCTATGGTCAATTTCTATGGAAGAGCATGAGGCAATCATAGATGCATTGCAAAAGAGAGAGGATGCAGATGGTACAATGGACTAAGTAAATACAGGTAAATATAGTTTTGGTTTTATTTTGTCCCTTTAAATACATTAAATACATGTTTCGACATTGGTCAAGTGTGTTATTAGTTGAAATTGATTTAAATTGTTCTTTTATATATCCTTAAGGCATAATCACAAAAGGATCTAGTCCATGCAAATTCAACCTAGACAACATGGAATACTTGGTAAAAATAGGTAACTATCAGTTAAACTATATTTAAATACATGTTTTGGATTACATATTGATATTGCTTGGACATTAATAATTAAAATTGATTTATTGTCATTTTCTCAGATCCTAAATCCATCATTGCATTGATCTCATACTTTGGTGTTCCAAAAAAGGAGAGGATGTCTGGATTCAACCTACAAACATGTGTGGAATACTTTTAAATGCAGGTACTTGAGTTCCGTACATATAGATATTTTTATATAAATTAAAATATGTATGTTTTGATGATTTCATTGATATTGCTTGTACCTTTTTGATATCAGGTGGTATGAAGACCTACTACATTCTAGCCACGAGTTTGAGATGTTCTTGAGATGGCATATCCAAATTTTGTAAACATCATTTTGAGATGATATATATGTACATACATACTTACAAAATTAAACATACTCTATGTACTTCTATGTATCAAATCAATATTCTATATATTTAGGCATATTATGACCCCTTAAGACATCCCCTTAAGATGTTCTGTATTATGACCCTTTTAGACATCCCCTTTAATTAACATGTTCTATTATGACCCCTTTAGACATCCCCTTAAGACCCCTTTTAAAACATCCCCTTAATTAACACATTCTATTATGACCCCTTTAGACATCCCCTAAGACATATTATAACCCCTTAAGACATCCCCTTAAGATGTTCTATTATGACCCCTTTAGACATCCCCCACTAACATGTTCTATTATGACCCCTTTAGACATCCCCCAAGACCCCTTACACATCCCCCACTAACACACATTCTATTATGACCCCCTTTAGACATCCCTTAAGACATATTATAACCCCTAAGACATCCCCTTAAGACATTCTATTATGACCCTTTAGAAATCCCCTAATTAACATACATTCTATGACCCCATTAGACATCCACTTAAGACATATTATAACCCCTTAAGACATCCCTTAAGATGTTCTGTATTATGACCCTTTTAGACATCCCCTAATTAACATGTTCTATTAGTGACCCCTTTTAGACATCCCCTTAAGACCCCTTATTCTATTATGGACCCCTTTAGACACCCCCCTACATATCATTATTTGTTTTGACAACTTCTTAAAAATTGAAGTGTTAGACCTTAACCACATATTTTTATAGTATTTATTAATGCTTTTATTCTCTAATCTTCTACAGGTATTGTTATATAGATTTTCAATTTTTTAATTAGAGATAGAATTGAACCCTGATTCTAACTGTAATACTAATTGAACCCTAACCCTAACCGTTATTAGAACCCAACCCTTATTGAACCCTTACCCTGTCCTAAAATTAATCCTATCCCTAAGCCTTGTTGTATCTAACCCTAATTGAAAGCTAACCCTAACTCTAGTTGTGTCCTAATCCTAACCTTTACCCAAAGCTTTATTCTATAACCCTAACCTTAATCATAATCTTAAAGTAACCTTAATCTTAATTGAATTCTAATCCTAATTGAACCCTTTGAACCCTAACCCTAAATCTAACCTTGATCTAACCCTATGCTAACCATTACTCCAAGCTTTATCTTAGAATTTTGATTCAACCCCAATCCTAACAAATTCATAATCATAATCATAACCCAATTGTAAATAATAATAATGTTATATAATTTTTTTCATATGATAAAGTTATATGTGAATATAATTCTTAATTACATTTATTTTTAAATATAGATATGCTAGCTTTAAATATATTGCTTTAAAAATTTATTTTATGTGTATAAATTTATTATATTTTCTTTGTATTTAATTTTATAATTTTAAATTCATTTTAGATGTCCATTTATTATGAAAAACTTATCTATTTAAGTTGCTATATTTTTGTACAATAAAACCTTTAGTAAAGCCTTAAAATTTTAATATTTATTTACATATATATGTTAATTTTGAATAAAATAGAATATTAGTGATTTTTCCTTTTTGAAATGTTCTTAATTTTTTAAAATATATTGAAGATTTTTTATGTTGGAAGATTTCTACTATTCATGTACAGTGTTAATTCATGTGTATTTTGAGCAATCATTATTATAGTTGAAGATTATTTTGATTTTATAACTGTTTTTTCCTTTTTGAAATGTTCTCAATTTTTCCTATAGTTAAATTTGACATGTTAAAGACTTTCATTACTAACTTGATATTAATCTAAATATGCAGTAATCCAAAGACTTTACATTCACATGATTATTTCCAAATAATATTAAAA
>VDFB02019547.1:0-17098 GCA_007258455.2 Sequoia sempervirens
CTCAAACAAACTGGATCATTGGATACATACATTGTTGATTTCCAAAGGTTGGTTGTTTTGATGATAGACATTTCAGAGAGGAGGTTGCTATTCCTATTCATGGATGGTTTGATGGATCCTTTGAGAGGTTGGGTTAAGGCTCTTAACCCTACTTCACTTCAAGAGGCAATCAAGAAGGCTAGGGACATGGAGTCTAGCCAACAAAGAAATAAGTTCTCAAGCAATAACAGAAACAAATCCCCCTCACACAGTTCACCTCTTCTAGAAGATACAGGGGAAAATCTTTCTCATAAGAAAGACAATAAGGAAAACAAAATAGATGAAGACTTCTACAGGGAGTGTAGAGAGAAAGGAATTTGCTATCATTGTAAGGAGAAATGGGTAGCAGGTCACCATTTCTTGGGAAAGGGGAAGGTTCATCTCATAGAAGTAGTGTTAGATGATGAGGATGAGGAGGAGCATTCACACATGGACAGCAGTAGTTTAGATGAGGATCAGCCTCATGGAGAGGACACTAGTGGTGGTTTCATTGTTTCACTTTCAGGCTCTCCTAGATTCCACTCTTTCAAAGTTAAAGGGTCCATACAAGGTTAGCCCATCATAGTCTTAATTTATAGTAGGGCTACACATAATTTCATTGATTCAGCCTTAGTGACCAAACAGGGATTGATAGCATAGGCCTTTGATGGGTTTAGCGTCATGGTGGTTGATGGGTATAATATGTTTTGTAGAAAGAGGGTTCCTCGACTAAGTATCAAATTGGGAAACTATACAGTGATAGATGATTTCTATATAGTGGACTTGGGAACCACAAATGCTATTTTGGGAATACAATGGCTCCATTCCTTGGGCGAATATTCATAGAACTTTCAAACAATGGAGCTCAATTTTAGAATGGCCAAAGGACAAAAAGTGGTGCTTAGAGGGAAGGAAAATGGAGCACCCAAGGATGTGACAGCTAATTGTATGATGAGGCTTGAGGGGTCGAGTGGTTTTGATTTATGGGATTTTATTTTTCCCTCATGGATTGATGGTTGCTTTACTTTGACTAGATGCTCTTTGAGGATAGCAGTTGCTAGTTGGAATGATCATGTGGAAGTTGGGCAATGGAGTAGTGATGAGTTTCTACCCTTGGACAACAAGGATACACTTAGCTCCACCATGGACTTGTTTGGCAGACTTTTGGGTGCTATTCTGATTTATGACAACAGCATGTTAGGGATTGGCCTATGATTCTATACACCTTGGTTGGGTATCATTTACATCTTGAGGAGGCCACCTAGGGTGTGTTGGTATGAGGATGACATGGGCATGACAAGAGTAAATGGCATTTGTGATGATGACATTGTTGATATGGGGAGGTATGCACATGGCGTTTCTTGGGTGTTGATAGGAGGTTACCACCTTGATTGCACTTTGAGGTGTACTCACCAGATATCCTTCGACCCACATGTTGAGGACTTGACCTCGTCATTGTTGCTTCAGTGAGGTGGGTTGAGGGATAGGGCATCAAGCTTGTATGATTCAGGTGGAGATGATTGTTGGGGCAGTTGGATGCACAAGGATTGTCACTTTAGTGCTTGGTTACCATATGATGAGGTTTGGAGTTTTCGAGTTGCATTGATGAGTCTTGGGTCCCATAGCTTGACAGGATATGATGTTGGAGTACTTTATAGGATCGTTTGGGATCTAGGTGGTGGTGGACAGGTGCTATGGTAATTATGGATGGAGAGTTGAAGATTGCTTGAGGGCAAGCAATCTTTGGGAAGGGAGGACTGTCATGTCCCCAATTTTGGAGTGAGTTTAATTTAATTAAATTAATTAATTAAGTTGTCCCAATTAATGATATTTCATAAAGATGACTAATTGATTTTTTTAATTAAATTAAGTGGATTATTAAATTAGTTATTTATAAGGTTAGCAAACAATTAAAAATTAAAAGGTGACCTTATATTTAATTAATTTAATAAAGTGACTAAAAAAAAATTTATATTATAAAGTCACTTGAATAAAATAATACTTTATTTATAGAAGCTTCTTGGAGTTGTGGCTGGGAAATTATAAAAATATCTTTTGGCTAAGAATTTTGCATGGTTGATTTGATTACTACATTTCTTCATTTGGTGAGCTTAATGCTTGGCAAACTTCGCTTGTGAAATATCAAGCCTAGCTGGAAAAATTGGGGACGTTACTTCAAACTTTCCATTGGAGCTTCATTTGCAAAATTTTATAGCCTTTGGCCAAATTTTGGAAGGAGATATTTGTGGACATTTTGGTACAAGTTGCTAGAGAAATTTATCATCAAAATCATATCAGAAATTGCAGAGATTAAGGGTCAACCAGCAAGCTAGGGAGGTTCGATTTTTATCATGGCACTCAACATAGGCTGTGATTTTATTCAAGCTTGATGGCACACCATTAAGGAAGGTTGGGTGTCACTTTTGGTTGATGTTTCAAGGTAAAAAGGGCAGTCAAATAATTAAATCAAATTATGCATATTAGTTTAGGGGGTGGCAGCTTGTGGGAAGAATCGAACTTGAGTTGGAAGCTTCATCATTGCTTATTGAGGATGCCATTCCAGCTTCAGCATGATAGCATACTTCACACCAGGTTCCTTTGATATTTAGTCATTGTTGCATGTTCATAATAGGTGAAAATAGATACTTCAAGCACAGTTGCATAAGAGCATTTGATGCCAAGTCTATTGGAAAATTTTGTAACCAGCTTGCAAACATTTATGTCATTGCAATATATTGTTGGAGATATAAGGTGTTTGCTGCCATCTATTTGAAAAATTTCCTATCATATGTAATTGCATTTCTTTGAGATAGTTTCCATGCCAAGTGTTTGTGAAAATGTCTCTTGGCTGTAGGTATGCATTTTATATCAGCATTTCTTATATATGCATTTGAAAAGTACAAAAATAATTGCATATCATTTTAGTTACTTGCTAAGTTCCATTTGCAATCATTTTCAAGCTCCCAAACATCATTGGCATCAAAACAAATCAAAACAAAACAAACTGAAATACATTATCAGCAAATTAGAGGTTGCAAGAAAAGTGTTTGACAAAATTCCTAAGGCTAAAATTGAAGAGTGTTCAGTCTAAATCAGAAAGACTCATTACACTTTCTGACACTAGAAAACGAATCAGTCACCATAATTTTTTGCTACAAGCATTAGATTTGTTTTTGCAGGGGAGAAATAGTTTGGGTTACGGAATATATTTAAAATAGCAGGCTCAATTTCTTGGCAACATCTATCCAGTATGATGGATGCACTTTTTACTAAAAAAATAATTAATTTGTTAAATCCATTTGACAATGCTTTCAAATTTGAATTAATTATTATATTACTAAAAAGTGCATCCAACGTACTAGATGGACACTGGCCAAGTTTTCCTACTTTTTTAAGAGCGATAGACAACTGTCCACTAATTTAGACTAGCTTGCTTGGTGGTTGTGCTTCCTTGTTTATTTTTGCTCACCATCTACAACAATGGACTCTTTTTTTTTGTTACTAGGCTTCCAGCAATTGACAAAAAAATTTCATGATGGGAAATTTTTTGGCACCTAATTCTTATAGTGCTTATTAGTAATTGTTGTCAATTGACTGTAATTTGAGCAGGGTCTTTTATTGGCATAGATTTGTGTGTTTGTTGACAAGGATTGAGTTTTTATGATCAATGCACTATCTTTTGAAGTCTTTGAACTTCAAATGTCATTAAAATAATCCAGACGAGGCTCATTTTATTCTTAAGTAAAATCAAATAATTTCATTTGGTTCTTATGAATTAAATGGAAGGTTTATAAATCCATGTTTTTACCTCTATAGTGGACTTTCTTTTAAGTTACTAGACTAGATGGAACAAAACTCTTAACATTTTTCCATGGGGGCACCTTGAGGTACTGTTGAGTGTAACCATACTAAGGAATTAACAACACCCCCATGTTTTCTTTGAGATGCCCCACAATTTAGTTGAAATATTTGCTTAGGTGGTTGTGTTAGAGGACATTAGGAAATGGTTGGTACATCTTTTTCTCCCCCTAGTGGAGGCAATTGTGGTGAAGGAGGAGTTTGATGAGGTGGGGACTGATTTTGTGCAGGTCAGATCAATGTAGATTAAGGAGTTGAAATGGAAAGCAATGCATAAAGAGATTCAATTGATTAGCAGGGATGTTGATGCATTGATCAGCTGCACTCCTTAGGGAGTAGATTATGCGGTATTTAGTATATATTTTTAGTTTGTGTTTACTTGTTCAAAGTTGTTGGATTGGGTCCCTATAATAGAACCCTAGAATTATATCTAAAGAAAAACTGAAGCATCAAATATTAAATATATATTTAAATTTTAATGTGATCCTTTAGACTTTCATAACATGTTGAAAATTCTCTCCCTCATTTGATAAAGCCTTTAGAAAAGTTTATCTTATTTTATTCGTTGCACGAACTACCTTCTTGAAAGAATCCATCAGCCATTTTCCACTTCTAATCACCACAATCTTCACAAAAATTTCAATGACATAAGCATGCATATTTTTTCCTTTAAGCTTTCTTTACTTAAGCCATGTGAAGAGCTAAAGTGCACTTTTTAACCACATTGCATCATGAAGTGCATTCATATTAAGCATCTTAATGTTCTTAAATAACTAAATAAAATTAGAGCTTGTAGCATGCTTTGACAGAGCTCAAGCCTCTATCTTGTATGATAGCATTGTATATGAATGTTAATTGTATGATACCATTATTTGAATGTGTAATGTGAATGCATGCTCATGCGTGAAAAAAGAGTTAAATTGTTTGCTTATGTCATGTAGTTGTTCTATTGTAGACCCTTGATATTGTTTCATGTGTGTGGGCTATTAGTGGGTCTTGTTACATAAGGAGGAGGTATTTTCCAGTGTGTCAAATTATAATATTTATATAAGAATTCAATTACATAGTTTTTGAATCAAATTTATTGACCCCATATATCATGAGTAATGGTTCACATAGAACTCATTGCATCTAGGTGAGGCTCAGAGGGGTGAAGCATTGGGACTTCCCACAAGGTCACTCGTCCCAATACTACTCTGACTTAAGCATGCTTAACCATGGAATTTACCCCCAGAACAAGCCCACTTAGCTTGCAAGTTAGGCTATGTTGCACTTGAACAAATCTTTTCTACAATATGTTCTCAAATTCGACCAAGTGTTTAAGTTGCATGGACACCTATGATCTAGTACTTGGGCTTTAAACAACCCAACTATATGATGTCTTTGTATATTCATTTTTTTAGTTTGCACACATTAGCATGAGAATGGATTTACATTGTAGGTGGGATTAACTAGTTCAAATTTCTTCTAATTAATAGTGATTTATAAGCATTTGAATTTAATTATCATAAATAATGTTGTCATTGAGCACCAAGGCCTAGGCACTCTTGAGTGTTCTTTGATTGCAAATTTCTTCACATCTTCATGTGTACTATAAACAAATGTGATTTGAATGTCTTGATTTGTTCTTGAAATAGTGGGAATGTGGGCTTCATTTCTTTGTGGCATATACTGTGGAATAGTTTTCAAGTTTCTTTACTTTTATCTTTTTCAAGTTTCTCTATATTTATCCTAAATTAAGTGGTAGTAGAATCACAATAAGCATGTTCCTACACATGACTTGAGCTAGAAAAATAACCTAAGTCTGAGTAGAATTGTGCAAAGCAACACCTTATACTCTTTAATTCTAAACAAATCTATATAGATTGTCAAAGAGGGGCTTAATTGAATTGGTGAGAAAAAGCCAGTTTGGCATTCATTCTCTTGTGAAATATTTCTAAATTTGATTAATTTTCATTCTATTTTATGTTATGTGGATGAGATTTGAAGTTCCTTGTAGTTTCCTACCTCATGGTCCACCTGTTGTATTGAATTGCTCACATTGTGGATGTGCATTACAAGTATTTTGCAGGTTCCTTCACCTGCTAAAGAAAATTGTTTCGGGTATCTTTGTTTTTTTTTTCTAAATTGGTTCAGCTATTGCATTGGATGCATACATCTTTTTAATTGAATTAATTATTGTATTATAACATATGTATGCTTTTGTATTAAACAAAATTGGTCCAGCTATTACATTTTGTTTATCGTCAAATTAATTGTTGTATTATTGTTACAAAATAGGATTTCAGGAAACTAAATATTAAAAAATAAAAATGAGCAAAATGAGAATTGTAGAAATAAATAGAATACATAGAAAACACATTATATATAGGGGAGAATCTTCGAGGAAAAACCTCATAAAACATTATCCATAAATGAGGAAACTTACAATAACTTTGTACAAATACAAACATAAGACATAACAAGAAAATATATATTAAATTATAGCTTATTCTCCCTTTTCTCCTTCCAAAATGGCTTCACATGCATATACAATGCATAAATATACCTTGCATACAGATTGGCATCTCACATATACAACAATATATTCATATTGTGATATCTATTTTCAATTTGATTGTCTATATTTAATGTAATTCATGTGTTTGGTGTTTAGTTCACAACATTTCACCTTATAACATTTTTGTTATTAAATTAATTAATTATTTATTTATAAAAATTTATAAATTTACCCCTTAACTTAATATGACCAAATTTATATTAATATAGTGGCGAGTACTTGCCTATCTAATATTGTAATAATTATATTTGTGGGGTAGTCAATAAATTATTTATGGAATAACAATTTACAGGAAAGTCAGATAATAGTTTGAAATAATAGATTCTTGCAAGTCATATGTATTGCAGCCACGTAGTGGCAAGTACCTATTTTTATAGTGGAAAATACCGATTTTTATAGGATTGTAATACAAGTATTTATTATATACATGGATGAGTCATGACAACAATCTGAAGGTAGAGTACATAATAGTTTGAGATAAAAAATTATTGCAAGTTGAATGTATCGTGGTTTTACTAGGTTTATGAATATTATAATTGTTAGGGTTTGTAATGTCCCTTTTTTACGGTGAGAGAATTAAATAATATTAATTATTAATACATAAAAATATTTAAAAGGCAATAATTAAATAATAAATACTAATTAAATCACTCACAAAAGTGACTTTCGGAAATCAATATTAATTAAAGTCACTTAATATATGGGATAACTACTCAAAACCATCAAATAATATTATAATAAGAGCTTTGGTTCTTGAGAATGGGCATGATTGTGAGAATTTGATTATCAGGAAGATTTTGGAAGCACAACTTCAAGAGACTGGAGGATGAAAACCCTCAAGTTTCAAGGGTGGATTTGAATGGAAACCGATCTCCATCAGTTTGGCATATTCATCTAGGATTCACAATGGATTTTAATGGATAGTAGATCGTTATGGAAATTTATGAAGTCTTGAGCAAAGACAAATATCGGGGTTTGAAAACAAATTTCTAGGTGCATTCAATTAATCGAGTTTGTAGATAGGACTTTTAGGTGACATTTTTTATATAAATGTCCACAGTTATACATTTTTATCTATAATCTATCTAGACCTACGATAGTAATCAAGAAATGAAGTGAATTAATAAATCTGAAGGCATCGTAGTTTCATCTGTTATCCTAGCCGCCATCTACAGATAGGAAAATTTGCACATAAGCATGAATTCGATATTTGTAGTATTTTGAAGATGGATACTAATAATAATTGATTGACATATATTGTTGCCTCTTTTAAAAGGTTTCTTCAAATAGTATTGTCACCTTCATACTAGGGGACATCAATAATGGAAGTCATAGTTTTTGATGCTTGTGTTGGATTTAAGTTACAGTGTTAGAAGGGAGTTCGGATAGTTCTTTATATTCATTCAGAGTAGGAAAGATAACTCATACATGATACGTAAAAGTACAAAGTTGTGTCATACTTTTATAAAGGAAACAACCAACACTAATCTAACTTTTAAACTTGAATCACTAGAAAGTGGCATATATGTTTTGAATTTTTAAATGATGTAAACTAATAAAATGTGTATTTTTTAGTATATTTTATGTTTATATTTTTTTGAAAAAATTTAAAAATTATTTGAATATAGTTTTTTATAAATTAACACTATAATTTAGTTGTTGATAAAATGTTGAAAAATGACGTTACATGAGATGTCAAGCTTTATATAGTAATTTTTTTTTTTCCTTCAATTTTTTTGTGTATATTTATAACTTGAAACTTTAGGGCATGATTTTTTTTTTAAATTTTAATAAATATATATTTTTAAATAAATATTTGAATGTGTGTGTATTAAAACACAATTGTTTTCACTCAACGTCAACTTTTATATTAAATATTTATCTAAAATAGAAAACAAATTATACTACCATAATCTAGATTATTTTATCTAGGGCATCATTATTTTTTTTTTTTTATAAGTTTTAGTATTTTTTTGACATGGTAATCAACCTAACATTTTTGTGCTAATAACATACTTTTAGTAAAAAATAACACTAGATTTATGTGGAAAACCCAAGAAGGGAAAAACCATGGTGAGAAATCTCACAATATAGGAAGCTCACTACTTACAAAATTATAATTTGTTTAAGGCTCATTACCTAAGGAAGCACACTGCTCCCTGAAGGACTTGTAGGCTAAGGTGCACAACCTTAGGGAAAGATACAAAGGACTTACAGTACTGAGTCACACAACCCCAGGCCAAGATACAAATTACAAGGACATACTAAAGAGACTCGCTGTCTAATAGCAAGATACATGAAGATTTGAAAATTACAACATATGCCAATGGTACACTTTGTTGATTGAGGCATTAAAGCTCATCTAATCTTTCGTTTCCACAATTCATTGCATCATTCCATACTCGCACACCACTACACACTCACACAACTTTGAAACCAATTTATTCTTTCATTCATATCCTCTGCAATATCACAAAACACCAATTAGGTCGGCTAAATAATAATTCCAACAAGTTAGCCATGAAAATATAATATGGTCTTATCTAGGAGATAGAGAGGACCAAAAACAACTTATTACATCTTCCATTGTGATCCCAAACAACACACACACTAGCACACAACAACCCAAGTTGGTAATAGGGAAATATGTAGTACATTACCAGTCGGCCCAAAAATATATACTCAACTAAATTTACTCAATGTAGTTCTCAACAAGATAGGTCAGGACCCAAATACATCTTAACATAAGCTCAAATGTTGGCATAGACCCCCAAGCACCTAGCACAAGAAAGAGAGCAAGCCCTGTCAACCACACATCCACAAATTACCCAAACAGACAACTCAAACACAATGCAACACCAAAGAGATCAACCAATGATGTGCATATCACAAAGAGATGTTCCATGATCATCCAACAACACTTACAAACACTTATTTTACACTGTCATGTCACAAATGGCCACAACAAACCAAACAAAAATAAAACACTTCATCCTAGAAGGACAAAATACACGACCATGAGATGGAACATTGATAAACCAAATTATGATAAACGCCAACTCATGAAAATTGAACCAAGACACTACACAAACAATGAGAGCACGTCCACCAAATTGCATGAGAAAAACATCAATATATGGAGAAATGCGAAGAAATGAGGAGCATTTTATGGCGCAATCTTAACAAGCAACAAAACTGCCAACCCACTACAATTATCATAAACCTCATCAAAAACATCAGTGACCTAAAAATATAGGAGTGCAACATCCACAGAGCATAAATGTTGAACCCCAAACCATGAGACCATATCTTCAAAGGTGGAGGAATGTAGAGCATTCTCCCAAACAGACTTCAAAGCAACTTCTTGTAGCAGAAACTTTCATCAACATGCAGAGACCAGAACATATTTGTAGCACCACATACTTCCTTAGGAACAATAGGAGAGAGCATACAACATACTAGAGACCATCAACAACATCTCTCCAATTTTAGCATTACTTTTAATCCTCATATTAATATGTCATCATGATATCATCTCTACTGACAGCAACCATACTCAATACAGCTTTAACTGTCATCAAACAAGGCATAACATCTAACCATGAACATCAACAACATCACTATTAGCACAACATCATACATCAATGAAAACCCAAACCAAGTGTACATCAAAGACAAACAATGCCAAACATATGTGCAACAATCTCCCAAAAAAAGTGTTGACATCAATGAAAAACAATGCCAAACATATGTGCAACAATATCTTAGTTTTGCATTAGTAAAATGGCTTTGCAACTATCAAGCGGGAAAAGGAGTGGCACTTCAAATTTGAAAACTTCTAGCATCAATGATGGTGAAGATTCGAATCCTAATAAAGATGATGCAGTTCTCTGGGTTGTTGAGCTCATGTGGCATGTTGCTCTGCTCCCTGTGAGTGCTTCTCATGTGGGCGGGATTTCTTCTCATGCATTTGTGCAAGCTTCTCTGGCATACATTGTGTTCTTCATTCTCTCTTTGCTCCTATTTGGGATGCATTGTTTCTCCTTTGTGGGTCTCTGTTTATGGCCGAAGGTGTCCTTTGTGGGCATGTTTCTTCTATTTTCTATGGGCTTTGGAAGATCTTCGAGTCTCATTAGTTTGGTGGATTTTTCTATTGTGGTCGATGGGTATGGTGATTTCTTTGTCTTCAAGGATCTGAGTGTGGGTTTGGTACTACAAAATGGTTCAGGATGGTGTGGTAGGCCTCCCCTCTACTCTTTATTTGTGGCTCTTGTCGTTGTGCAAGGTGTCTCTGCTTCTTGCCCTATTTTGGTTTCGTGTTTGTGGGTGTCTTCACTATGGTGAGTTGTGTCGATCATGAGGGGGTCCTCCTCCTTGGTCTCTAATGGTGTGAGCTGGTTGTTTGGCTTTTTTGTTGAAGCTAGATGCTTTTGGGTTGCGGCTTCCTATCCCTGGATTTGCTCCAACTACCAAAACTTTGAGGTGTGCTTGGTGGGAGCCTTAGGTGTGGCTTTGTTTCCTCTATCCCATTTGAGGTTGTTGGATTTTCATCAGCCTTTGTTTCTAGTGTCAAGTTTCTACAGAAGAACGTTGTTGCTCTTCTTGGTGGGGGTTGAGACTGTGTTGAGTGGAGGGTTTGCTTTTGTTTCTCCCCTCCCCATGTTTGGAAGTGGTAGGGTGCTTTTGTTGGTGTGCTTTGCTCAGTGTGTGGAAGCTTCTAGGGTCTTGTTGCTAACCAATTGTTCTTCCCCTTTCATGGGATCTAGTGGGGACGTGTGGTCTCCTATGGTAATGGTCTCCTATGGTAATGCTCTAGTGGAAGCTTGTTGGTTTCTCGATGGTGTTTGTATCGAGCCTTATTTGGTTGGCCTGGATGGGTGGTTTATTTAAGTTGTTGGTTGGGTGGAATTTTGCTCCTTGTTTCTTGTTCCCTGTGCTAGTTATGCCTTTGGATATGATGTCTTTCCTTTCTACTGTCACAGGTCTCTACCATGTTCTTCAACTAGCTTCTTTTGAGGTGGAGTCTGCTTCTATTAAGGGGGAGTCGACTCCTATTGAGGTGGAGTTAGTGGTTATTTTGATGGAGGATAGTTCTTTCCTCTCTTACGAGTTCCTATTAAGGTGGAGCTTGTTTGTGTTGGTGAGTGGTGGCTCTGGTTTGGAAGGTTTTATTTTTATCTGCTCCTGTAGAGGGGGGCCCTATCCTTTTGAGGTGGAGAGTGGTTTGGTTTTCCTAGTGGGTGGGTGTTGCAAGTTGGATAATGCTTTTCTTTGTTCAACTTTGATCTTTTTCTCTTGTTTTCCTTCTTTCAGTGGTTGGGTGGCTGGTGTCAGGTTGGTCTACTTTGGTTCGGGTGTTGTTGTTTGTGCTCCTATTATGGTGAAGCCCTCTCCTTTAGAGGTGGTGCTTGATCGGTTGGTTCATTTTGAAGTTTGGTTCTCTACTGGCAAGGGTAATTCTTACCCCTCTATTGGTGGGAATCTGTTAGGCTTAGTTCTGGCTAACTTGAGCAAAAGATATGCTGCAGTCCAATTGTTGCAGGTGGTTGGTGGCCTGGTTGATCCTAGTAGTCTTCAGGGCTTGTTGAGTAGTGGATTGTTCCTTGGCTTGGAATGTTTCTCTACTACTTCATATGATTCTTACCACTCTTTTGGTAAGAAACTGTTAGGCTCTTTTTGGTCTAAATTGAGCGGAAGGTCTATTGTAGTCCAACTGCTGCAGGTGTTTTGTGGCCTGGTGGTTTTAGGAAGTCTCTTGGGCCTGCAATATTGTGGGTTATTTCTTGGTACAATAGGATTGGGTTTTGTCCTAAGTGGTCAGTTACTCCTGGTTGTCACACCAAGTTTGGGTCGCTAGTCGGTCTTTGTCTCAGGACTGTTGTTGGTTTTGAGTGTTTTGTTGCTCTTGGTCATTGTTGACTAGGTGTTGTTTGGGTTTTTGTTGTGCTACCGCGGTGTCTCCATTGGTTCTGGTTCATTGGAAAAGTTTGTGACTTTGTTGTTTGGTGCGTCCTCTTAGTTTTGTTAAAGGTTCTTGGTCCTTTCAAAACCTTGCTTACCTTATCAAAAACAATCTTAGTTTTTAGTATTTTATCACAACACATTGGTTTGTCAAATAAGTTAAATTCAACATCATGTCCAACTCTAAATAAACTTATATTATCTCTCAAATTATTTATTTATTTATTTCAATTCATTCACATCTCAATCACTTATTTCACTTTAAACACACCACAATCATTTATTTCAATATTAATTCCTTATTTTTATAAAACTAATTGAATTAAAACTAAACCTAATTCTTATATTATAAGGTGTGATTTTTTTCTCTACACTATAAAAAATAGTTAATAAGTGGTCCCCAAAAAAACCATTTTAAATCATTTAAAATATGTGAATTATGTTTTCTTGCATGTTTTCCGCAATAAAATTTGTGTTCACCAAAATAACTAATAATTACTTAACATCATATTATAAGATGTAATTTGTTTCTTTATGATATAAAAATAATTAAAAATTATTTCAACAAAAATGATAAAGCTAAGATTTTAGGTCAATCTCACATAAATGGAGGTCACAAAATGATCTCCTCTTCTCATCAATGTTAGTGATTCAAATATGTGAGTTCAATGGTCTAATGAAGGCACAAAGTTTGCAAACTCAATAACCTAAAAATTATTTTAATATTATTGACAACAACAATACTAAAATTTAACTAACACACCATACTCTTAATGACCCTACAAAACCATTCTAAGCTAATTAAAAACATACAAATTAATTTAATTTTATACTTAAAATATATAAATTAATTTAAAATTAAATTAAAATTATTTAATAAGATACAAGCATTAATTTTGCAATAATAGATTATATTTCATTAGACTTTGTGAATATGTTTTTTTATCATCATATATATTTTTTAAATATTGTATTCAATAAGAATATTGATTATTAATACTAATACTTCTAAAATCAATAAATCACCAAATTATATGAAGATTGAAAACACAACCATTAATATATATATATATATATATATATATATATAATCTTCCAAAATCCTTGAAATTAATCATACAAATCTTAATTTTAAAAGTTTTGTACGGTCTTTATAATGAATTTTAATTAGTATATTATATTTATGACTATATTATTTTGACAATGTAATTATACCCTAAACAATATATTTTTTATTATTAATTATTTTATTAAAAAAATCATAATATTTTAAAAAAAAACCATAAATAACAATCATTATACGGAAGACAATATAATGCCAAAGTTCTTTTTAGGTTTCAATGTTCCCAAACAATGAGTTGCATTAAATATTTGGTGTGTTAATATGAAAAGCAAGAAGAATAAGAGAAAACCTTTATACAAAATATCTTCATTAATATTTATATTTAATGGAATGTAATAAAGACAATGTGTTCAAGGTTTTCAATCAAACATCACAACAGTCAGAAGAAAAGACAAAGTAGTGGCTTTATGTGTTTGGTGTAGTGGTATATTATTAAGTTATAAAATGTTAATTTTAATTGGATTAGATATATCACATTGTAAAGTATATATTTAAATTAAAAGTTAGTTTTTAATTAAGTTATTATGAGTAAAGGGAATTAGTTTGTCATAGATATTTAAGAATTGATTTTGGTTAATTGTATTTCTAAAAACTTGGATCTTAGTGAACGGCATAATCATTGAGCATATCATCATCCAAATCATTTAATTTACAACTCTTCAACGCTAATTTTAAAATAATATTTTTTAAAAAGCATGCAACAAATTAAAGTGCTTATTTTAAAAGTATGTATTTAAATAATAATTTTTTTGAAAAGGTCAAATTTCATTTTATAGGACATTGTGCATTCCAAATTTTTAAAAATAAATCTACACTTTACATTACCTTAACTATAATTTTATATGGGTAAAAGTAAGGGTTTTAAGGGCCTTGTAACCTTATACAAAGTCAACAACTAATAGGAGAAATAAAAATATAAGAAACATAACAAAGTTTTGGCATGTAAGCCATTATGAGATAAACATAGACACAAAAAAGGATAGCAAAAAGTTGTTTGAAAGGTAGCCCGAGGATATTAAAAATAAAGAGTAAAAGCACAGTTCTCACAGAACTAGGTCATTTATACTCTTTGCAGTCTCTTAGTCTACTTGCCTAGTTCATTTGGCCTCTGGTTCTTTTGCTCAACCCCTCCAATAATTTAGAACTTGTTATTCTTTTAGCTTTAAATGGGTCCTAAATTTTGATAGTGTCTCAACAATCATTAAGACCTACATATTCCTAAAATCCTTTCACCTCTTGCTACTCTAGCTAAATCCTACCAATCCAAGAATCTAGGAAAGATATAATCTCCTTAAGTTTTGCAATTTCCTAAAAGAGGGTCCTTCAAGGAATTATTCTCCTTCTCCTTGCACATGTCAAGCTACATATCTTTTAAGTCCTTGTTTAACATTTTATTATCATTATTTACCCCTTTCATAAACCCCAACTAGGAATTAAGCACCTTTTCTAAGGTTTCCACCTTAACCAAAATGTCATTAACAAGAGCTCTAGGATTGGAGGAAATAGGGGTGGGGAGAAAGGTTTGGGGGGCATCCTAAATATTAATAGCATCCTTGTGAAGAGTTGTAGAAATGATTGTGCTAGATTTAGGCCTAACCTCTATATTCAACTTAGCACCTTTAAATGTAGGGAAAGCAATGGTGCGGAAACAACTTTCCTAACGTCAAATCCACAGGGAAGTAAGCAGACAATACTTTCAATTTTTATAATTACAATCTAATTAAGAAACACATGAAATAATTACTAAAACAGAGAAGATACTCAAAGACAACTAACAACAGATTTACGTGGGAAACCCTTTCCAGAAAAAACCCACCACACCAAGCTGAAACTCTTTGTATTACAGTAACAATAGATTACATACAAATCAAAGATACAACTCTCTGGTGTTAGTCACAGTAGCTTTACTCACTGTTCATCAGTTACAGACAATGCTCTCATTACATCCGATTCAACTCACACTTATCAAATTAGAATCGTTCTCCTTTTATTTTTATTCACATTCTGATTTTGTCTTCTGTGCATCCTTATCCACCATTGCCAAACATAGACAGTTTCCTTTCGAGCAATTGATTTTTCCTTGCATGCAGTTCAGCTCCAGCGTAGCACTATTGCAAAAAACCAACTGTCAATCATTCGAGTTTTTCTTCCTCTGATTGGTCCACGAGATGCCACATAGGATGGTCATACGGTCAAAGGCATTCAAACTTTGTTGGCATATTAGTGAGACACTAACAATGTCTCCCCGATGCCACAAAGTCTTCATATCGATATCACCATAGCTTCCACGAGTCGACAAGACGTTATAACGAGCACCATGCAGTCATACAATCATCGATAACCATTTCATTTCTATCGGCGAGGCCGTTTTACCGATGCTCACAAAGCATATCGATTTCCACTTTTCCATCGGCAAGACTTCCCATTCACCAAAAGGTTTCGTCGAGTCTCCTCAGGTTTCACCGAAGCATCTGACAGTCGGCAAGACATTTGTCTTTCGCCGAGACTTCACCCCGAACACAACCAAGTCTTACCGAGTGGAAGACTTATGTCCTTCATTGAGACCTTTCACTAAGCACCCATGTCTTACCAAGTTAGCAAGACATTTAACCTTTGCCAAGACCTCATACCGGCCGAACATGTCATACCGAAGCACCCAAGAGTCAGCAAGACTTATCGCCTTCGCCAAGACCTTATACCGAGGTCTTTTTGTCACCACGAAGGCACCAAGTGAATACTCCCTTTGGTGAGGCCTTTCTTCATCGCTGGGACATCTCACCAAAACCTCCACCATTGGCAAGACTTTCCATTCTCGCTGAGAGATCTCCCCGAGATCCTTGTGTTAGCCTGATAGCTATATGCTATCGGTGAGACATTCACCATTCACTGGGACCTCTCCCCGACACCCGTGAGATAGCCTGATAAGATCAAACTACCACCCAGAGAACCCCATTCGACAAAAGGTCATGTTGAATGCTCCTAGTTATAGTGATAGGCTTCATTCGGCAAGACATCAACTCTATCTTGGCGACATGAGCTTTTCAAGCAGATTTAGAATAGTTAGTCGGCCAAACATGAACAATGTCAGCGACTTTTTCCTTTAGGAGTTTCACATGTGGGATTGACACATATTCAACATTAAAGGGGGTTTTCTGAGGAGAATCAGTAGCCTTGACCTTTTTAACCATAGTATTAGAATAAAACAGCTAAAACTAGAGGGATCCTTGCCCTAACCCTAGGATCATATGGACCCAACCGCAAGAAGCTTCTTACTAGGTTTACCAAAGGTTTTAAGACCAATATTTTCCTTATGGATAATGTTGGGTTGATAGAGGTTTTTCCAAATTGGAAAAGAAGTAGAATCAACACCCAACAAATAGTCATATCATTTATCCCCTCTTGATAGTCCAAAATCATGGCTTCTAGAGATATTAACAAAAATAAAGGAATACACATAGTCCTACAATGTAAAAAATGATTGAGCAAAGACAAGTGATTGGAGATATTTTTGAAACCTAACTTTAAATGTAATGGATTTCATTATTTTCAATCAACCCTCCTCCCAAGGAGGTCGGAGA
>VDFB02019548.1:0-23441 GCA_007258455.2 Sequoia sempervirens
CCTATTTAACCACATGTCACTTTGTATTTCCTTTTCTATCATACAGTAAAACATATCTTCTCATATTCTAAATTATATCAACTTGGTAGCTACCAAATTGACAAGCCAAAGAAAATACATACTAAAGGAAGCTAAGATCCTTCTACAAACCTAGATTCTACCTATCGAGGAGAGCATATGAGTTTTGTACTTGATGGATTTATTTTCATTTTTTTTAAACATCCACATCCATATATATTTGAGGGATCATTCAACAAAAAAGGGATTTCCCAATATTTGACAATCTTTTTGGGAGTTCCCCATTTCCATTAGTTCCAACCAACTAATTTGATGGGCTACAATCCAACCTAAAATTATGGATTTATGATCTATAATGTTAGTACCAAAAGAATAATAAAACTCATTAATCCTAAACAAAAGAATGATTGAAATTCCTTGATTGAGATCAAGGAATAGAGTCATATCATCCTTAAATTAAGCACTAAATTTTTCAGTTCTATTAGGTAATATGATACCCTTGATAAGGGAGAGAAAATATCATTTTTAATAATTTATTACAAAGCATCAACATCAATGAGCCAAAGGACATCCTAGTATTATTAATATATAGAGGAATAATGGGTCAATAAGATTGCTCTTAATATCAATTTGAGTAAAAGTTTTTTTTTTTTTTTTTTTGGAAAATTACTACTAGAGAGGGTAGCTCTCATTTTATTAAAGCAAATGGAATTTACATAGTAAAATTTGCAAAGATACCAACAAAATGATAGATCCCAACAACTGCATACATTTCCTGATTGCCATCCATGGCAAACCGAACCTTCCACCACAACAACACCTTCAACCACCAGCCCCTTCACCTTCTGAACCACTGGCAGAATCATCCCCACCCCTTTTGCAACAACGTCCAAACCCAAGATCACATGCTGGCCACCAAGTTCAGAAAGGAACATTCTGAGGCACTCTACGATCCTCCACACAGGCCTCGCCCGGACCATGACAAAAAGAATGACACAGATCAACATTTACAACCACCTCTAACCCCGACCAAACATCCAAAGACTCATAAACCAAATTGGAAGAAACTTGGTCAACGACAAACTTCGATAAGAGGTCTACCTCACAGTTCACCTCCCTGTAGATGTGTGAAAGATTGAAATCTTGGAGGGCAGAGAGACTTTGTCTTATCTTGTTGATCCACATTTGAAGCCACCAACTTGGAGCGTAGCCAGCGCCAACTGCCCTTATTACCACCTCTGAATCACCTTCGATGTCAATAAAGTCCCAACCTTTTGAGATGCAGAAACTAATGCCTTCCCACAACGCTACACACTCTACTACTGTGTTGGTGCCCCATGAGAGCTTTGAAGATCCTGCCCCCAACATTTTACCTGTCGCATCCCTAATTATGAAACCAGCTCTTGACTCGCTCGGGTTGCCTTTAGAGGCCCTATCAAAATTCAATTTGAGATGGCCCCTACGGGGTAGTGACCACTTGGCCTTGGTCCTGCCTACAACCTTCTTTTGTGATAGGTGTTGGGGCTGGGTGAGAAAGCCCCACCGCTTGCACATCCTTTCATCCCATGACGAGAAGAACCTGTACTTTGACATCTTGAGTCTTCCGTTGAGGTGCTCACTAATGCCAATTTCAATCTTTGCAATAACCCCTGCCACATCTATCTCTTTCTCCCTAAAAATCCTTGCATTGTGTTCCTTCCAAATCTGCCATATTAACATGGCTAGAGTCTCAAACCACAACCCTTCGAAAGCCCCACCTTTATATAGGATGGGCCAAGAATCAAAAACTTGTTTCAAATTATTTGGGAGAGGCCCGTGCCAATCCAACATTGCTTTGAACGCCATCCAACAAGATTGGGCAAACTCACATTGGACCAAAAGGTGATGAACATCTTCGTTGCTCCTCTTACAGAGGACGCACCAGTGAGGGCCTTGGATACCAAAGCGATTCAGCCTATCCCCTATGAGTATGAGCTTGTGGAGGGTCATCCACGCAAAGGCCCCTGCCTTTGGCAACACAAACTTCCCCCAACAAAGATCCTTGGGCCATGAGGCCACTTCCAAGTCAAAATTTAGCACTTTGTATCTTGCGCTAGCCATGTATTCTCCTGACTTGGCTGCACACCAAATAATTTTATCCTGGTTGTCAGAAATAAGCAAATGCCTATTTGCTAGTTCCCTTCTAACCACCTCCCCAAGTTGAGCCTGCAGTCCAATGAGAGGTTTCCAAACCCAGACTTGCTACCCATTAACAATGCTTACATCCACATAATCCTGAACGTGCACCCCATAGAGTTCCTTTGTTGGTTCCACCGCCTCTGCCAACACTGGAAGCTCTTTCAATGTGGGATAGCCATTCCATGACTCATCCCAGAAGAGGGCACTTCTACTGTCCCCAATTTGCCATGACAGGTGATTACACACAAATTCCTTGCAACTTAGAATGAAGTTCCAGATTGATGAACCTCTTTGGGGATTAGCAATTGTTAGTATTCTCTCTGGATCATTGGAATCCAAGTACTTAGCCCGCAAAATACTGACCCAAAGGGAACCAAAGCTTTTGAACATCTTCCAGGAGAGTTTTGCGCCTAATGCTTTGTTCTGTATCGTTGGATCCTTCACACCCCCACCCCCTTGCTCCTTTTGTTTTAATACCGTCTCCCAAGCTAGCAAGGGGATGTGTTTCCTTTCATGAGGACCGTCCCACAACTTTTTTTTTTGAATGCCTTTTAATCTACTTAATACTTTGCCCAGAGCCTCCAAGCACAACAACATGTATATGGGAATGGCCGCCAACACTGCTTTCACCATTGTGATTCGGCCGACCAACGTCAGCCATCGACCCTTCCAGTTGTCAATGCACAAGGAGCATTTTTTCAACATCGCCTCCCAAAGACTTTTTTTTACTGGTCTAGAAAAGAGAGGTATTCCCAAGTAAATTGTAGGCAATTGTCCCAAGTTGAAGCCCAATATACCTATAATTCTTCATTGCAGCCCACGCGGCGTGTTTGTGAAGAAAACATTGGATTTTAATGGATTAATCTGTTGGCCCAAATGACTGCAATATTTAACTAAAGTGACTTTGATTGTCGAAGCTTCTTCCAACGTTGCTCTTCCCATAAGGATTGTGTCATCGATGAAGAATTGGTGTGAGATTGCCAGAATGTTGTTTGCTACCTCAATGCCCCACCAAAGATTTGAGCACTTCAACTTGGTTATGTGAGAGCATAGAGCTTCTGTCATGAGCACATATAAGAAGGTGACAGAGGATCCCATTGGCAGAGTCCTTTTTCCCCACAAAAGAAACCACAGGGGGACCTATTTATTACCACTGAGTATCTCAGGGTGGAAATGCAACTAAAGACCCATGATAACCAGTCCTCCCCGAAACCAAGTCTTTTTAACACCCCCATCAAAAATCTCCAGCAAACCCTGTCATAGGCTTTGCTCATATCCAATTTGATTACCATGCCGTTGACATTGGAGCATTTCAAAGTATGCAATGTTTCATGGATCACGATGATGTTGTCTGTAAGATTTCTACCAGGAACAAACCCACTTTGTTCTGGAGAGATAACGTGCGGCAGGAACAATTTCAATCTATTTGCCACCACTTTGGTTATTATTTTGAAGATTACATTACACAATGCTATTGGCCAGAAGTCATCAAAGGAAATATTGTCCTCCTTTTTGGGGATTAACACAATATTTGTGTTATTCAAATCTTTGAGCATTGACTGTTTTCTCCTTGACTCCTCCACCACCCCAATAATCTCATCCCCCACAAAGTCTCAACATTGCTAATAGAAGAAGGCATTGAAGTCATCAGGCCTTGGGGCTTTGTCTGGCTGCATCTAGAACAATGCCACTTTCACCTCCTCCTTTGAGATCTTACCATATAAGAAGGTATTGTCTGCATCACTTATCTTAGGAGCTATATCATTTATGATCCCCATCTCTGCGAAGTCGGCCTCCCCTTCCCCTCCCAGCAAGTAAGAAAAGTAGTCTATCCCTACCTTCTGGATATCCTTATATGTAGTGATGAAGATGCCCCCACCTAGAGAAATGTGAGAGATTCTATTCCAACTTCTTTTCACCTTAGTTGAGTTATGAAAAAAATTGTATTCTGGTCGCCTTCACATAGCCAGGTGTCACTGGACTTCGACCTCCAATAGCACTCTTCCCATGCCAACACTTCACTATATTCTACCAAAAGAGTCTTCTCATTTTCATACTCCACATTCGTCATCCCCTGATTTAAGATAACTTCCCCCAGCACCGCCAATTCTAATTCAATGTGCTTCTTCTCTTCACAAATATTTTTGAAAGAAGATTTGTTCCATATTTTTAGTTTCTCCTTCAGCCGTTGCAATTTTTTGGAGAAAATGAACATCTTTGAGCCTTTAATCACCATGGGTTCGACCCACCAAGTCCTTAAGAGATCTGGTAGATCGGGTGCCCTCATCCACATTCTTTTGAATCTGAATTGCCCACTGGCTGGTTTAGAATCAAGCTTGATCACCAACTCAATTGGGTAATGGTCTGAAATTGAAATTGGCCCAATGGTGGACTGTGGTAACAAATTTCCCTGCAGTCAATCTTCAGACAAAATAAATCTATCTAGCCTTTCAACTATGTTAGTAAAATATTTCCTTCTATTATTCCAATTAAAGATGCCATTTGAGGTTTTAACATCTATCAGTTTGTTTGCTTCAATGAAATTCACAATGTCTTTATGGGATTGATAAATTTTCCTGGAACCCCCTAGTTTTTCACTTAGATCCATGATAGCATTGAAGTCTCCCCCTAGGATAACCTTATTATCACCTAAAGATCTTGAAATGGTATCCCATAATTCTTTTTTATCCTCTATTTTTGTGGGGCCATAAACGTTGTGAATTTCAAAGATAGAATTTGTTTGAAGATATGTTACCTTTAATTTCATCCAATTCTGGTTTGAAACAAAGGCTTCCACTTTGACTCTTCTAGGCTTCTAGAGGATGCCAAGCCCGCTTGAAGCCCCCCCTTGCTTCAATGAAACTGCCTTCCCAACCTTTGTTATACTTGATGAATGCTTCAACTTCATTCCCTTCAAGTTTTGTTTCTTGCAAAAGAACTAACTCTGGATTTTGACACTCCAATTGGCACTTGACCAGTCGCCTCTTGTTAGGGGCACTTATGCACCTAACATTCCATGAGAGAATCTTCATCTCCCTCCAAGGGAGGCCTGTGCTCCCTTGGATCTCATCATGTAGGAACGAATTGACGGTTGGTCACCGCGCAATGCTTCTTCTTCTCTTTTTTGTTTATAAGATTTTCTCCCCGCCTTTGACACTGGGGCAGATTTGGCCGTTTGAGCAATTTTCCTTATTTCAAGAATGTCTAATTCTTCAAACTTCTCTATATTTGATGCCTGCTCACCCAATTGGTCCTCAACCTCATGCCAATGAATCATCCTTAGGGGAAGAGTCTGTTCCACACCTTCCCCAATAATTTCTCCTTCTTCAACTTGAGTCATAGAATCTAGAATTATTGAGGCAATTGGCTCCGCCAAGACAATCTCTGAGTTTTTAATGTGCATTGAGACTGACACCCCGTTTATTCCAGTTTCATAAGACAATTGGTCCCCACCCACTTCTTGTTTATTCCCTGAAACCTTCCTCTGTGGCTTCTCCTTCCAGACACTTTTTTTTGCCGGAGGGAAACGCTTACAAGATGCTTCAGAATGGTTTATGCGACGACACTTCAAACAAAAGAATTTATTTGTTTCCACTTCTATCGATTGTTTCCATTTAGAACTGTTGGCTTCCAGGATGATTAACTTCAGGATTTCAAGTAATGACATTACCATAATTCTTGCATAAATCAGGGATTCTCCTTCCCTCAAATCCACTTCCAACATTTTCTTGAACGAATTACCTATTTTTTCAATGCAACTTTTGGACCAGTATTCATAAGGGAGGTTATATAACCGCGGCCATGTTGGCCTGCTACATGGATTGCACTTAAGCGGATTAAGGTTTCGTGACCATTTTTGGAGAAAGAGATATGACGAACCATTCATCCACAGTGGGGCGTCCAAAATTTTATCTCTGTCCACTTCGTTTTTGAACACCACCACAAAGAAGCTTTTTGGAAGGAAATTCACAATTGGATCCAACTCCCAATTGTCCATAATCCATTCACCAATTTGTTTTCTTGAGAATCGTTGTCCTAGAAACCTACCAATAACCGCCCTCTATTCCAAATGCTTTGCATCCCGGTTCACAAATGAAGAGACATCCACCCTTACCAGTGGTTGAAAGGCAATGTTGTTCTGCTTGCTTGCCACCCCTTCAGACCCCTTATTGTGACCATCTGTCGTCTTTGACACAGGTTCATCAACCTTTTCCTCACACTATCTCCATGCATTCTATTTTTAATTTGAGTAGAAGATTTATAGAAGAGAATATTGGTCCAATTACATAGTGAACTTGAAAAAAAAATATTCTAGCATAATAGGAACAAAGACCCATCAGATTCAATCATAGGCCTTCTCAAGTTCCAATAGCATCATGAAAGAATTTTGACTAGAACACTTGTCCCAATGAAGAATCTCCTAACTAGTGATCAAGTTTTCAAGTATGAATCTACCCTTTATGAAGGCAATTTGATTGACCAAAATTATTTCCCTCAAAATATCAATCAACCTTAAATCTTATGACTTAGCAAGGATTTTATATGAAGAATTGAATAATGTGATTGGCCTCCAATTCTTAATCAATGCTATATCCCCCTCTTTAGGTATTAATTTAATTACTCCTTTATTAATATTAGTACCTAAACTTAATTTAATTACTCCTTTATTAATACTAGTACCTAAAAATTATTTTTCAAATTTCTCATCATAGACCTCTAATAGATCTTTTCCAATATAGTCACTAATGGTATTATACAATTTAATAGGGATGCCAAGTCCCAACAAACTTCTCCAAACTAAAAAAATTGATAAATTAATAATTTCCTCTTTATAAATTTTCTTGTTGAATTCAATGTCATTATCATCTGGCTTCTTGGGAATAATACATTTATAGAAGGTTCTGGCATCAACACTACTAGTTTCTTCTTTAGAAGAAATAACCATTTTGTAGTAACTTTGGAAGACATCTCCAGTCTTCTCTAGATCACTACTCAAGATACCCTCCACTAGGATTAATCCAACTTTTTTTCTCTTGTCCTTATATTTTAAGATGTTAAAAAAATTCTTCTAACCTCTATCCCCTTCTTTTGCTAGTTAAGCCTAGCTCTAATTTCAGCCCATTAGTTCTTGAAGCTCTAGATACATCTCAACTAATGTTTCATAATCACCATATCATTATAAGTATCTAAAAGAACCTTCAAAAAGAAGATTGAAAGTAAGCACAAATAATACAAGATATAATAAAGTCGACTAAGTATATTATTTAAAATAGGCATACATATATAAGCATGAAGGAGGCACCTAACCTCAATGAAATGATGATAGGACTCTTCATTCATGAAGTGGTGGCAACTTTCCTACCAAAAACATAGGAAGAGGCGTCGAAAGTGAGTCAACACCTCTCAAGACACCTATCTACATTGACACCTCACTAAGAAACAATCACTAGGATGCCTAAGTAGGCTTAAAGCCTAAGTATATGCAATGATGCAATATATACACTAACAATATCCTTATTAAAAATATAATCTTGTAATTTACACTCTAGCTCTAAAATTTTATCTTCTAAGATATTTTTTCTTTCCTTTGATCTAAAGCCTTATTTATTCCCACAATCTTCAAGATCTCTTTCTAGGAACGGATCACCTAATACCCTCTTTGAATGGCAAAGTCATCAAACAAAATTTTATTAAACATTCTAATCTTATAAATACTAGTGATATAGTCATTTTCTTTCAATAAAGAATTATTTAGCTTATATATAGTTAGATTTTTCTACAAACGTTTGAAGGCTCATTATCCTTGATAGATATCCACACCTTAATAGGAGAGTGGTAAGACATTGTTTAAGTGGGGACCTAGATCAAAAAGTCATCCAAGATTTCTTTGATAGCAAATAAATTTTTATCGACATAGAATCTATCCAATCTAGAACAAAGTCAGTCTTTTCCTCAAACCTAGATTATTACACCAAGTGAAGGAGAATTTATTTTTTTAATATATTCTTTTGGTTTTCCAAGGGATCTCAAATATTCAGTTATTTTCATTTTGGACCAAAAATACATCAGATTGCCTTTCCATAGTGCCTCTTTCCCCCCAAATTTATCTTCCTTATGTTCAAGCATATTAAAATCCGTTGCAAGAATCCAGGGGAATTTTAAGAAGAGTTTAAGCCAACCAATTCCACATTGAACATCATTCTTTATAATCATTTGAGGCATAAATAGAACAAATTCCAAACTTAAAGCCATCTCTATCCAAAACTATGTATACTATTCTATTGCTTGGAGATATCCCATTCCCTACAACCCAAGAAGACCAAGAGCCCTTAATCAAAATAATAACATTCTCTTACCTTTATAATGATTAATAGAATAAACAATAGAATTCTTTTATACAAACATAAATAAATATTCTTAAAGTAGAAAAATACAAAACATACACTTTTCACTTCTATAATAAAATTAAAAAAATCAAAAATCAAAAAATTCTTTTAAATTTTAAATATATATTAAAATAACATCTTTATCGATTTAATCTATTTAAATGGTATTTCTATAAAACACTTAATTTAAGAAGTCCAAGATAAAAAAAATAATAAGAAAATCTTAATGTATATCCCTCTACATCACTCTTGTCTTCCGCTTATGATAGATTGTATGTTCAAACCTAAAATATTAATTTCATATTTTTTAAAAAGAGTTGATCATCAACGTTTTTATATTCATTATCACTCGTTTGAAAGGATGCGATTTCTTTTCATCTTTTAATTAGTCTAGGTACATTTTATAATTAAATTAATGATATTTTAATCTAACAAAATAGAAAATATAATATGAATTATAGTTCAGCTCAACAGTCTTAATCTGATCGTTCCGTGCTCAAAGCATCTAGTCAGACTGAATTATATTCAAAGTCTTTTGTCCGGCCATGCCCATTTCAACGACCACAGACACGAAAGACTTGACTTACCTGCAGTCTTCAGCAATTCGGTACAAGTCGTTCCAGTTCAGATGTCACCCACCGTAGGATATGCAAGCAGAGGAGCTGCGGAAGGATGAAAGTGGGTTCTTAGCACTATTTTCTCTCGAGCCTTCGACTTAGAAGTTATTAGCTCAAAAAATTCAATTCGTTTACGGGGGATAAACGACACGACTTGACCCGTGGGCTTTCTATTTAAGTTCGAAAATAAACCAGAAACATAGGGCCATCAAGGTAAACTTACAAATGCTCTGGTTATAGAAATGGAGATGAAGAATTTGGTTCTAGCAATTGCTATTATTATTGCAGTGCATAATTTCAGTTTATTAGCAGTGCATGGTGGAGATACGCTTTTATTGGGTTCTTCCCTCATAGGAAATCAGACCATAACATCAAAGAATGGCACATTCGCATTGGGATTTTTCAGTCCGGGGGGAGCGAATAATTGGTACATTGGCATCTGGTATGCACCAATGTCTCAGAAGGCTATTGTTTGGGTGGCTAACAGAGAGAATCCTCTCAGAAGCATGCCCGGCGTTCTAAACCTTTCAAGCGACGGTCGTCTCAGATTGTTTGACAGAGACGGTCGGTCGGTTTGGTCGACTGATAACGGCCGAAAAGCCTCGGGCGCAATAATAATGGACTCTGGTAATTTCGTCATGCTGGACGCCCAAGAAAAGTCTGAGATTATTTGGGAGAGTTTCGCGCATCCAGGCGATACATGGTTGCCTGGCATGAAGATGTGGAAAGGCATGAAGTTAACTTCGTGGAAGAGTTCTGTGGATCCTGCAATTGGGCCATTCTCTTATGGAATGGACATGTCCCCAGGAAAGACGCAGATGGTAATGGTCTATAACAACAGTGTTACATATTGGTCCAGTGGAGAGTGGACTGGGAATTCTTTTACCAAGGTTCCGGAGATGTCAGGTCAGAACATAAACGAAATGTCCTATGTGAGGGTTTCTCGTTCAAGAATGTACTGTAGTTATGTCCTGAACCCGACTTGGCAACCTCTCACGGCGCGGTTAGTGTTCCAGCCGAACGGAGAATACGGGTCTTTCTTCTGGATGGACAACAAATGGACTATGGTTTGGTCGACACACCGGGGCCAATGCGGTGAGTATGATATCTGTGGGGCTTATGGAGTATGCAATGCGAATGATGTATGCAGTTGTGTTGATGGCTTCACGCCCAAGCACCCATCTCACACCTGGTGGTCAACGGCTGCGCTCGGCAAAAACCCCTGCGATGCTCTACCACAGAGGGAACTACCGATGGCTTCTTGGAAGCCAAGAACCGATACTTGCCCGAAGAAGGAGCTGTCACATACAATGAGCCAACACATCAGGGCTGCCGAATTGCTTGTCTCGACAATTGCTCTTGCACAGCCTATGCTTTGGCTAATTCTGATACTCTCGTCTGTAGACTCTGGTTTGGGGATTTATTCAAAATGCGCGCCTCATCTGACGCCCAATCGGTCTTCATTAGGCTGGCTGCTTCTGAGTTGCCGCAATCGACATCAGAGCGAAGCAGCAAAGCTCCTGCACTTACCATTGTCCTGTCTGCTACTAGCGCTGCTTTCGCTGCCCTTTTGGCTCTCCTGTTGGCCGTCTTTATTGTGTGCAAACGTCGAAGAATGCGGAATAAAAGCATGGAACAGGACGGGACAACGTCTCTCAAAGTATTCACTTACAAAGAACTGCGAATTGCAACCAAGAATTTCAAGCATAAGTTGGGGAGCGGAGCATTCGGTTCTGTGTTCAAAGGAGTTCTGCCAGACAACACGCTTGTGGCGGTTAAGAGACTAGAAGGAAGTGCCGGAGCAGAAAAGCAATTTCGTGCGGAAATAAGCACCATCGGGAGAATACAGCATGTGAATTTGGTGAGGCTCTGGGGATTCTGCGTAGAAGGCTCTCGAAGGCTACTGGTGTATGCCTACATGCCCAACGGCTCTCTAAATTCCTTCCTCTTCCGTAAAGAGGGAGAAGCAGAGAAGGTGTTGGATTGGAAGACTCGGTTTGAGATCGCACTGGGCATTGCGCGAGGATTAGTTTATCTCCACGAAGAATGCATGGATCGCATCATTCACTGCGATATTAAGCCTGAAAACATTCTGCTGGACGACGACTTCAGCCCGAAGGTGGCTCATTTTGGGCTGGCAAAGCTTGTGGGCAGAGATTTCAGCCGCGTACTGACGACCACAAGAGGGACTCGAGGGTATTTGGCTCCCGAGTGGATATACGGCCTTCCTATCACTCCCAAGGTGGATGTATTCAGTTTCGGTATGACGTTGCTGGAAATTATATCTGGTCGTAGAAATCTCGACTTGAAGGTGGAGGAGAGGTCATCTCAAATTCAGAGAGGAAACATAATAGGCGTTGTTGATGCAAGGATAGCGAATGAGGCGGATATTGAAGAGGTCAGAAGAGCCGCTATGGTGGGGATTCTGTGCATTCAAGACGATGAGAATCAGAGGCCAAGCATGGGTGAAGTGGTGAAGATATTGGAAGGGATTATGGAGGCTCCTGCGCCATAAATTCCGAGGTCTCTACAGGTGCTGGTAGATCAGGTAGACGAAGATGAGAGCAGCGATAGTTTTGTCGAATCTACTTGCTTATCAAGTGGTTCCGTAGCCGCAAAAGAGTAGTGAGCTTTAAGGAAGAGTAACTATAATTAGGCTAAAAGAAACGCTCTTGATAGATACAATCACGACGCTGCTGCCTTTTTGAGTGTACGAGGAGTACGACGCAGACAGTGCTTGAGGAATATTTAAATATCATAACTATAACTATCCACTAGGTGCTCATTAACAAGTGTTATTTATAAAATAAGGTGTTCAGTTAAATGTATATTGTTTTCATAGTAAAAAATAATATTCAATTATACAACTATTGGGGGTAGCAATGTATATGTATCGGAATATTTCATATTAATAATTTGTCTTATCATAAATATAAAAGGTGAGCACAATAAATATATTGAATTTTTTCATGAAATGTGAATAATTGTCAAAAAGTTGTAGTGTTCAATTATTTATCTATTTTTGTTGGATATAAGTTGTATTTTAAATATTAATGTGTTGTTTTTATAATAACAAATAGTTATATGTGTTCAACTATTAGTTCACTTGTGTTGGATGTAGAAGTTAGAGATAACAAAGATTGATGGTTGAAAATAGGTATTCGGTCCATTTAGGTTGCATATAAATTATATTTTAAATAAAAATATGATATTCTACTAACAATAAATGATGTTTTTTTGTTCAACTACTAGTGATACCAAGATTAAGTTTCGATCAAACATTTAAAAAAAAAATTGGCACTTCTCCCTAGACATGTTATTGTGGCAATTTGTGTGATGGGTCACACCTTTAAACATTATTTTTAGATAGTGTATAAGAGCAAATTTGCACCCCATGTGCAAATCCCCTTTTTTCCTTTATCCACCTTAGAAAACCAAGTTCAGAGGCTTAATTCCACTTAAGCCCGCTACTTGCATCACACTTGGTGCCTGTTTTGAGCATCAATAGAGGCATTTCTTTTAGGGATGCTTGCACAACACACTTACGTCCCTAATAGATTATTGCATCTGGAGCCTGCACAGGCATTACACTTCCCATTGGGGGTCAATTTGTAATGCCCTCCTCAGTTGACTGACCTAAATATGGTCATTTTCTTCCTCATTCCTTTATATTTAGTCCTAAGACTTGTATTTGAAGGTTGGAAGATCTCTTCACCATTTATAGACTTCATCTAGCAGCAATATCAACACTCCACCATGTCAGTAGAGCAAGTGTGGAACAAAATACCATTGTAGCAGAGGCTTGAGTATCTCTCATTTTCTCCCCCATTAGCCTTGAGTGCTCTTGGTGGAGGTGGTAAGCTTTCACTCCTCTCCTCTATTACTTGGTTGAGTAGCATAACACTGTTTTGTAGTGCTTTAGTGCTCTTTACTCCATTTCTACTTTTCTATCTAGTTGTCTGTGGAGGTGGGAACACCAAAATGGGGTCTAACTGAGACAGGCCCCTATATAGCCCCAACATTCTCTTCCTCTTGTGTGTAGGTTCTTAAGACATTCATTTGGTGGAAGCTTCATCATCCGCATAGTTGTGAGTATCTCCTTCCTTTCTTCTACTTATCTTTGTCAATTCTACTACTTTATTGCATTCTTTCATTTTCTTGCACTTTTCTAGTTCTTAGTAATCTATTTGCTAGTAGTCATTTAGGCATTTTCTATGATAAACTTAGTCTCTGGTCCGTATGAGATGCTAGCGCGCCGCACTATCATCTACTTTTTGTGCTAACATCCTTTGGCTGAGACCTTGTCAGTTTGTCCAGAGAACCTCTGTGACTTGCTCTTTCAGATTCTAAAACTCTCACCATTGTTTCATTGAGGTAATATAGGGCAGTTCACCCCGTGAGGATCGCTGAGTGATTAGAACTTATGAGTAGCGAATCCCCCTATATCACAAATAGATAAGAGGTTAGTTCATATTTCTAAAAAAACATGGAGGTCTTATGATATTCCATGCAATGGCTGCATGCTTGCATAGTTAGCCCATTCAACTATCGACCCCTCTCACCTATTAAAATAAGTTTGTATTTTTATTGTTTGTTATAATTTATTGATTAATTATTTAAAATTTTATTTAATGTAAAAACTATTTTGTATAGTTTTTAGTATATATATTTTCTTAGGATGATCAAATGAAGGTGAGGGTTTTCAGATGCTGCTCTGCGTCGATCTCTGTGTGGCGAGCTAGGGCATCCGCGCCCTATCTCGTTCCTTTCTTGCTGTCTGAGGTTTGTGTTAGGTGCGTGGGTTTCTGTTTGGGCGCAGGGGGATCTGTTGGTCTGTTAGTTTGGCAGGTTTTGTTTGGGGGATGCTTGGCAGTTTGTGTCTCTTCCTTTGCTCTCGGCCGACCTCTCTTTTCTGCGGCGTTTGGTGGCTGGAGCTTGGCGTTTGGTGGCTGTGGCTTGGAGCGTGGGTAGTGTTTTGTGGTGTGTAGGCTTTGACTGCTCGGTGGAGTGTGGTGTGGTGGAAGGTGGGGTTTGGTGTGGGAAAGGTGCGTGGGTGGTGGTTTGTGCTAGAGGGCGGGGTGCTTTGGCTAGTGGTCTTTGTTTGAGCCTGGGGTGTCTGGCGTGGATAGATGGCCGACGTCTCCAATAGCTTGGTGAACCCGGGTGTGTCGCCACCTCTGGGCTTTGATAAGGACATGCATGCTTCGATGATGAATAAATCCTTTGTGGGTGAGAGCTCCAAGCTCAAGAAAGTGAATGGTTGCTTGCCGCGGAGTCACGCTCGTCCCGTTTTGGTTATCTCTCCAGAATCGGTGCATGATGACTTTGCTTATTGGACTCAACACGTTTTGATCTGTAATTTTTTAGGTATTCGGGCCCCCCTCTCGGCTTTGGAGTCCTGGATGCGACGTACCTGGCAGGTTGAAGGTGACTTTGATATTTTGGTGGCGGGGAATGGGTTCTTCATGGTTGACTTTTCTTGCATCTCAGATCGTAATCGTGTTTTTGAGGGGGGGCCATATTTTTACAATCATGTGGGTTTATTTATGAAACCCTGGCATGGGGGTTTTAATGCGAATGAGGATCTGCCTTCTCGAGTTCCTGCATGGGTTCGTCTGCCATGGCTTCCTTTGGAGTTTTGGAGAGAAGATATTCTACAACGGATAGCGGCATTGTTGGGGAAGCCGGCTGCCATTGCTCAAAATACTTTGGACAAAAAGGTATTTTCTTTCGCTCGCATTTGTGTTGAAATTGATTTAAATAATCCTCTGCCAGATTCTTTGGAGATTTGTATTGGCTCTGCCTCATGGATTCAACAGCTAGATTACGAGTCCCTTCCTTTCCGGTGCCGATTTTGTCATGAGTATGGTCACCTTCTGCGTCAGTGTCCTCGGACTTCCAGAACGGCTGGGGTTCCTTCTTCTTCTCCCTCAGGACCTTCAGTGGAGAAGGCAGATAAAAGCAAGGGGTCTATGGCTGAAGGGGGGAAGGCTGAGCGAGGGCCTGATAAGGATGGCTTCATTCCTGCTAAACCTAAAGCTAAGGGGAGAGGTCAGAAGCGACCCTTTAAAGATAAGCAGAGTGATCAGGGTTTCAATCGTTTTGAGGTTTTGGACAATCAGGCCTTGGAGGAAGGGATTCCTGCTGAGATCTTGTCTGGGGATACTGGTATGGATACAGGGCTGGAACAGGCAATTGTAGTTAGGGACTCTTCTCTTCCTTTGGAAAAGGGAGGGTCTGGGTCTGTTGACAATCCGGCTGCTTTAAATGATGATATTATTTTAGCGGACTTAGCTAAGGAGGCGTCCTCAGGAAAGGGTCGAGGTTCAGCTTCTTATCTAGGAGTGCTCCAGCGCCCTCTTAAGAAAGGAAATTTTGATAAGTCTCTTAAGGTTGGTCGCAAGAAGGATGTGGACAAGATTAAATCTACTGGGGAGTTGTTGGTGGAATCGGGCTCTGTTAAGACCTTGGATGCCCACTTTGCCCAGCCTTCCCCATGATTGTTCTTTCTTGGAATGCAAGGGGGCTGAATAGCGCCTCCCGTAAAAAAGCTATTCAGGATTTGATTAGGGTTCATTCTCCTGATATTTTATGTGTGCAGGAGACTAAGCTTCAGGTGGAATGTATGCTTCAGTATGCTCCTCGTATTTGGTCTTCTGGGCAATGTCAGTGTATTGGCTCTAGAGGAAATTCTGGAGGTTTGGCACTATTTTGGGATCCTCGTAAGGTTGTTCCTTCCTGGTGGATTTCTTGCCAATCCTCTATCTCTATGGTGGCCTCTGTTGTGGACTCTGGTGAGACTATTTTGGTTAGCAATGTGTATGCTCCGGTTGACATCCGTGGTAAGAGCCAGCTGTGGGCCCATATCACGTTTGTTAGATCTTGTGCTCCCCTTTTGCCGTGGATCTTAGGGGGTGATTTCAATTCTATCTTGTGCTTGGAAGAGAAAAGAGGTGGATTGCCGAGATTGGGTCCTGCTTCAGATTTGTTTCGGGCTAGTGTGGCCTCTCTTGCTCTTGTTGATGTCAAACCTTCTAATGGCTTATTTACTTGGAATAATAGGCGGAGTGGGTCGGAGGCAATTTCTGAGCGGTTGGACAGGTTTCTTGTTTCTAGTTTTTGGGTTGGGGGTAGTGTGGTTATTGGCTCTGAGATTCTTGATTGGTGTGGCTTTGATCATTGGCCAATTAAGTTTTCTGCTTCTCCTTTCCCTAATCCTAAGCGTCCTCCTTTCAAATTTCAGCTTATGTGGTTGCGTGACTCTTCTTTGTATAATCTTGTTGCTCAGTGGTGGCGGGATGGAGCCCCTGCGTATGGTACTGCTATGTACTCTTTTGTTAAGAAGTTGCAATGTGTTAAGTTTCATCTTAAGAGATGGAATAGACTTTGTTTTGGCAATTTCCGTGCTAAGAAAAGGGAAGCGCAGGAGCGTCTTGCTGTCATTACTCGCCAGATTAGGGATCTTGGTTTTTCAGAAGCTCTTGGGCATGCTGAATCCCAGGCTCTTAAAGCTGTGGAAGAGTGGGAGCTTCGTGAGGAGATTTTCTGGAAACAGAAGGCTCGGATTGACTGGCTTCAAGAGGGTGACAGGAATACTGCCTTCTTTCATCACTCCGTGCAGGCTCGTCGGAATAAGTGTTATATCTCTTCTCTAGTTAACTCTGAAGGAATAGCTTTATCCTCACAACAGGCTCTATCCAGAGAAGCTCGCCTGTTTTTCTCTACTTTGTTTACTGAGGACTCTCTTCTTGCTGAGGTTGAGGAAAATAGGATTCTTGCTTGTATTCCTCCTTTGATCTCTGATGAGTTGAATGCTTCTCTCATGCGCCCGATTACTCTACCTGAAGTGGAAGAGGTGGTGTTTGGGATGAATAAGGGGAAGGCTCCTGGCCCTGATGGGTTCCCAGTTGAATTCTTCCAGGAGTTTTGGGAAATTGTGAAGATGGATCTGTTGGAGGTAGTCTGTGAATCTTTTCATAACAAGCAGATGCTTAGGGCCATGAATGCTACCTTTTTAGTCCTAATTCCTAAGAAGGAGGGTGCTGATAGGTTTGAGCTTTTTCGTCCTATTGCACTCTGCAATGTGGTGTATAAGATTATTACTAAGTTGATTGCTGAGCGGCTCAAATCTTGCCTGCCTGTTGTTATTTCTGAGGAGCAAGGAGGTTTTGTGGCTGGGCGTCAAATTTTGGATGGGGTGGTGATTGCCTCGGAGGCTATTCATTCCATGGCGATTTCCAAGGAGAAGTCTATGTTCATTAAGCTGGATATGGCAAAAGCGTATGATAGAGTTAAATGGAGTTTCCTTCAGAAGATTTTGTTGGCCTTTGGGTTTTCTTCTGAGTGGGTGAGTTGGATTATGAGCTGTGTGACTTCCTCCTCATTTTCTGTCATTGTGAATGGGGAACCTTCAGAGCTGTTTGGTGCCACTAGGGGCCTTCGCCAGGGGGACCCTCTCTCTCCCTATCTGTTTATTATTATGGCTGAGGGGCTGGGTCGCTTTCTTAAATCCCAGGTCTCTCTTGGTCTGATCCGTGGGTGGCAGTGGGGGTTGGGGCTGCCTACTTTGTCTCACCTCCAGTTTGTGGATGACACTTCTCTTATGGGGCTGGCGAGTCTTCATGAAGCGGAGTCTATTAGGCAAGCTTTGGACATCTACCTCGCTGCTTCGGGTCAGAAAGTTAATGAGCAAAAGTCTTCTATTTTTTTCTTCAATACTCCTTTGGCCATCCAAAGGAGGATTGCTGCTATTTTGAGGTTTCAAATTGGATCTCTCCCCTTTGTTTATCTGGGGATTCCTCTTGCCGTTGGTCGTCAACCCAGATCCTCCTGGCAGATGTTGCTTGATAAGTTGAGGAAGAAGGTAACTCACTGGACTCATCGGTGGTTGTCTACTGCTGCTAGAGTTACCCTCCTTCAGTCTGTTATCCAGGCCCTTCCCATCTACAGATGTTTTGTTCAATCGGCCCCTATGTATTTCCTCCGTGAATTTGATGCTCTCTCTCGGCAATTCCTTTGGAGTGGCAATTTGATGACTTCAAAGTGGAGCCTTGTTAAATGGGATTCTGTGTGTAGACCTAAGCAGGAGGGTGGTCTTGGTTTACGCTCTTCTATTCTGAATGGGCAAGCTCTCGCGGCGAAGCTTTACTGGCGCTGGTGTACTAATCAACATCAGCTGTGGGCCCGTGTTCTTAGCTTTAAGTATCTTCGTGGTGCTGCTCCACATGAGGTTCCACGCTATCCTCTGGAGGGAAGTGGTTCTATGATTTGGTCTACTTTGAAAGTGGGAGCCCAGTTGATTAAGCGTGCACTTTTTTGGATCTGTCATTCGGGATCTCAGGCTCTTTTTTGGTGGGATTCTTGGGATGGTCACCCACCTATTCTTTCTGCTTTTCCTCATCTTCAACCCCTCTGTGATGTGTTTACTGCTGCTGGTTGGGAGACCGTTGAGCATTACAAAATTGTTGAGCATTGCGGCCCTGTTGTTTCTTTCCGCTGGAAGCGCATTTCTGAGTGGCCTCCTGGGGGCTTTGAGGAGGACAGACAGGAGCTTGCTCTTCTTTTGGCTTCTCAGGCTTGTAATTCGTTGAGGGGACCTGATATTTTAGCTTGGGATAGCTCTGACATGTCTGGGAAATACTCTGTGTCTACTGGCTATAAGCAATTGGGTAGACAGTTGTTTGGGGATATTCAGGTCCCCTGGTGGAAGTATGTGTGGCATAAGCTGTCTTGGCCCAAGTGCAATTTCCTCATGTGGCTGGTGGCTCAAAATCGATGTCTTACTTGGGACAATTTATGCAAGCGGGGTTTCCAGGGTCCCTCTTGGTGTGTGTTGTGTCGTGAGGCTGAGGAGTGTGTTTCTCATCTCTTCTTCCAATGTTCCTATGCTCGGGAGATATGGCATTTCTGGTGGCGAGTGTGGAATATGCCCTGTCGGCATGTTTCTTCTTTGGCTGAGTTTGTGGATCGGGAAAGTAGGGCCCCTATTTCTACTTCCTTTCTGCTCGCTGGCGATTATCCCTTCCTTCTACTCATTTGAACTAGGTATGCTAAGTCATAATAGTGGCTTCTTGGCACCCTAGAGGAACTAATTTTAGCTGAAATCACATATTTTTAGAAAATATAATGATTTAAGCCTTAAAAAGTTCCATTTTAAGGATTCCAATTGAAGAGTGTTTGATCAAATCACCTTAGATCAAACTCCCTTTGATAGAACCTCGCTAGTTTTAAACCATACCTATAAATGCGTCTCCTTTACACCTATCAAAATGCTGATAAAAAATCACTTTTGAATTAGATTTTGGGGGATCAAATGAATTCATTTAAAATTTATTTCAAATGATTATTGTATTCCTCAGAACAAGCTATCCAATGAATATGGAATTTTTAATATGTTTCTTTGGTTTCTTGTTATGTATTTGTTTTTTAAGTTTTATTAAACATAGGCTCTTTCATCAAAATGAATTTTGTCTTCACAAAAATAGGGCATTATCAAAAAAATTGAAAATATGATTGCAATTCAAATAATACAGTCCTTGATCTAACAAAAAAAAATTAAATTAAATTTTGACATATACAAAAGTTATGCTATATGTAAATGCTACTGTGGTCTCAATCTTGTAATTCGCTTGAATTTGAAACCGATTAAGGAAAAAATATTCAATAAAAACTATCTAACTAAGTGGAAGCACTAGGATATCGGAGTTAAAAATCTAAATTTGAAAAGAATTATAATTTTATCCTTCATGGAAAAAAAGTTATAATGCTATAATGTGTACCGCTACTTTAAAAAATAAGTTGTTTTCCTCAAAAAATCTATTTCGTGGGAGATGAAAAGAAGTAATAATTTGATTCCAAAATTTTGAAAAATATTTTAGAATCTACATACAAAATTTGATGAGACTCTTAATTTACACTCATCTTCAAATTCCTCAGCTTAGCCAGCTTATAGGTCTCGAATGTGAAGATTTAGTTAAAAATAATAATTTCAAAGGTCCGGGCCACCAAAAATTAGAAACTACTATTATGGGATCACCTAACCTTTGGTTGGAGAGGAATCGTCGGATTTTTCAGGATATGATGATGGGGGCCCCGCGCTTGTGGTGGAAAATTTTGCATTCTTTGGGTGAAACGATCGCGGCTAAGTGTGATCTGTCTGAGTCGATTGCTCCTTCTGATGTTGGCTGTTTCAGTCGCCTTCATCTGCCTCCTCCGCATCAGCAGCTTATGCGCAACAGGTGTAGGCATCCTACTCTGAAGGTGAATAGGGAGGGAAGATGGTCTCCTCCTCCTCAAGGCATCCTTAAAATTAACACGGATGGCTCTTCTCGAAGCCATCAAATTCTATCATAGGGCTTCTCAAATTCTAATAGCACAATGCAAGAATTTTGACTAGAATACTTAGCCCAATGAAGACTCTCCTAACTAGTGATCAAGTTTTCAAGTATGAATCTACCCTTTATGAAGGCAATTTGGTTGACCAAAATTATTTCTCTCAAAATATCTATCAACCTTAAATATTATAACTTAGCAAGGATTTACTATGAAGAATTGAATAATGTGATTGGCCTCCAGTTCTCAATAAATGTTATATCCCCCTCTTTAGGTACTAGTTTAATTACTCCTTTATTAATATTAGCACCTAAAAATCCTTTTTCAAATTCCTCACCATAGACCTCTAATAGATCTTTTGCAATATAGTCACTATTGGTATTATAAAATTTAATAGGGATACCAAGTCCCAACTAACTTTTCAAACTAAAAAATTTGATAAATTAATAATTTCCTCAGATTGATAAATTTTCTTATTGAATTCAATGTCACTAGCATCTGGCTTCTTGGGAATAATACATTTACATAAGGTTTTGGAATCAACACTACTAGTGTCTTCTTTAGAAGAAATAACCATTTTGTAGAAACTTTGGAAGACATCTCCAATATTCTCTAGATCAATGCTCAAGATACCCTCCACTAGGATTGAGCCAATGTTTTCTCTCCTATCCTTATATTTTAAGATGTTAAAAAAATGCTTCCAACCTCTATCCCCTTCCTTTAGCTAGTTAATTCTAGCTCTAATTTCAGCCTATTAGTTCTTGAAGCTCTAAATACATCTCAACTAATGTTTTGTAATCACCTCATTATAAGTATATGAAAGAACCTTCAAATACAAAGATTGAAAGCAAGCACAAATGATACAAGATAGCATAAAGTCGACCAAGTATATTAGGAAAACTAGGCATACATATATAGGCATGAAGGAGACACCTAACCTCCATGAAATGAGGATAGGACTCCTCATTCATGGAGTGGTGGCGAGTTGCCTACCAAAATCATATGAAGAGGTGTTGAAAGTGATTCAACACCTTTCAAGACACAGGTATCTACATTGACACCTCACTAAGAAAGAGTCAATGGGATGCCTAAGTAGGCTTAAAGCCTAAGTATATGCAATAATGCAATATATACACTGACAATATCCTTATCAATAATATAATCTTATAATTTACACTCTAGCTCTAAAATTTTATCTTCTAAGCTATTTTTTCTTTCCTTTGATCTAAAGCCTTATTTATTCCCACAATCTTCAAGAACTCTTTCTAGGAAAGGATCACCTTACACCATCTCTAAATGGAAAAGTCATGGAACAAAATTCTATTAAACATTCCAATCTTATGAATACTAGTGATATAGGCATTGTCTTTCAATAAATAATTATTTAGCTTGACTATAGTTAGCTTTTTCTAAAAATGTTTGAAGGCTCATTATCCTTGATAGATATCCACTTCTTAATAGGAGATTGGTAAGACATTGTAGACGCGGTGACTTGGATCAAAAAGTCATCTAAGATTTATTTGATAGCAAATATTTTTTTATCAACATAGAATCTATCCAATCTAGAACAAACTCTTTTCCTGAAACCTAGATTATTACACCAATTGAAGGAGATTTTTTTTTTTTTTTTATATTCTTTTGGTTTTCCAAGGGCTCTCAAATATTCAGTTATTTTCATTTTGAACCAAAAATATATCACATTACCTTTCCATAGTGCCTCTTTCCCCCAAATTTATATTCCTTATGTTCAAGCATATTAAAATCCCTTGCAAGAATCTAGGGGAATTTTAGGAAGAGTTTAAGCCAACCAATTCCACATTGAACATTATTATCTATAATCATTTAAGGCATAAATAGACAAATTCCAAACTTAAAGCCATTTTTATCTAAAACTATGTATACTATTCTATTGCCTAGAGATATCACATTCCCTACAACCCAAGGAGACCAAGAACCCTTAATCAAAATAATAACATTCACTTCCCTTTGTCATGATTAATAGAGTAAACAATAGAATTTTTTTATACAAACATTTAAATATTCTCAGAGTAGAAAAATACAAAACATGCACTTTTCACTTCTATTATTAAATAAATAAATAAATAATCAAAACATTCTTTTAAATTTTGAAAATATATTAAAATAATATCTTTGTCAATTTAATTTATTTAAATAGTATTTCTATAACACGTTTAATTTAAGAAGTCCAAGATAAAAGAAAATAATAAGAAATCTTAATGTACATCCCTTGCATCACTCTTGTCTTCCGCTTATTATAGATTGTATGTTCAAACCTAAAATATTAATTTCATATTTTTAAAAAGAGTTGACCATCAACGTTTTCATATTCATTGTCACTCGTTTGAAAGGATGTGATTTCATTTCATCTTTTAATTAGTCTAGGTATATTTTATAATTAAATTAATAATATTTTAATCTAACAAAATAGAAAATATAATATAAATTATAGTTCAGCGCAACAGTCTTAGTCTAATCGTTCCGTGCTCAAAGCATCTATTCAGACTGAATTATATTCTAAGTCTTTTGTCCGGCCATACCCGTCTCAACGACCACAGACACGAAAGACTTGACTTACCTACAGTCTTCAACAATTGGGTACAAGTCGTTCCGGTTCAGATGTCACCCACCGTAGGATATGCAAGCAGAGGAGCTGTGGAAGGATGAAAGTGGGTTCTTAGCTCCATTTTCTCTCGAGCCTTCGACTTAGAAGTTATTAGCTCAAAAAAGTCAATTCGTTTACGGGGTATAAACGGCACGACTTGAGCCACGGGCTTTCTATTTAAGTTCGAAAATAAACCAGAAACATAAGGCCATCAAGGTAAACTTACAAATACTCTGGTTATAGAAATGGAGATGAAGAATTTGGTTCTAGCAATTGCTATTATTATTG
>VDFB02019550.1:0-20100 GCA_007258455.2 Sequoia sempervirens
ATAATCGACAAGTTCAAACAATCAAACATAGCCTTACACAGGTTATCACATCAATAGCATCTGACTCAATGTCTTATACGATACATGTCTTTCTGAAACCAGGCTTTGTCATACCTTATATAGATAGTCATAACATCGAAACCAGACTCATAGTCTTATCCGGTATGTGTATCTCCTGACATCGGGCTCTATTAATCAATCTTTCTATCAATCAAAACAAATCAAACAAACAAGATCAAGTTTTGGAAAATATTTTCTTGGCTTTTTGACTTCGACTTATTTATCTTATCTTTTCGACGACTTTATGATTAGAATTATATTTTAGATTTCTCAAGGATGTCCCATGAAGGATTTAGAGAAGCAACGATGTATCAGAATTCTATTTTCTTTGACTGCTGTCTGTCAACTATCTTTTCAATTTAATTTTGAGTCATGTTACTAGTTTCCTCAAGGATGTCCCCTAAAGGATTTAGAGGAGCAATGACGTCTCATGACCTATCTTTTCTTTTGATTGATGTCTGTGGTTTGTCTTGAAAAAAAGACTGGGGCAACTTGTGTCCTTAGTGTGAGTTAATGACACTCCTTGTCTGTGACTGTCTATTGTTAGCAAGTGGATGACCTTGCACATTTTGATCTATGTCATATCATGGTGTTTTTCTCCATTTGTATTAGTCCCACCCAATGATGATAAAGTGCAATGCCTTTTTTGATACGATGAAACATCGAAGATTGCTAATACTAACATCATGGTCTTTTATTATTCATCTTTCTTTTTGCACTAACATTACTTCTTTTCTACATCTTCACCACCATTATCTATTTTCCTCTATCCTTTTTTTCTTTCTTTCATCTTCTAGTTCTCTCATCGATTTCGAGAGCACACTCATGTTCTTTGAACACACCTATCCTCCCGAGGGGGCATACCTTCACCTGTTTTACACTGGGGCATTACTGGGGCATATTTCTTATCGATTTTCTTTGATACAATGCCAAAATGACATTGTATCAAAGAGGGGCAAATGTAGACACCAAAATTTGGTCTAAGCCTGCACTTCGATATTCTTCATAATTCGTATTCTTCATGGTCATGATTAAATAATCTTAATTATTTAATTAATTCATCTTTTGTTAATTCTTCTATTAATTAAATAATCTTAATTATTTAATTAATTCACACTTTCTTTATTCTATCTGATTAATTAAATAAACGCTTTTTATTTAATTATGTTACTAATTAACCTTATCCTCTTGTCAAATTAAATAAATTCTTATTTAATTTACTCTTTATCATACTTCAACTATAATTAAATAAATTCTTTATTTATTTAATTATTCATTTAAATCCTTCATCACTTAATTAAATAAATCTTGTTTATTTAATTATTCTTCAAATATCAAATCTTGAATTAAATGAATTATTTAATTCATGAATTCTATTTTAACGATTCCTCTATATTTAGATAATTGTGTGAGTTATCTAAGTATTCACTTTGACTTGACTCGACATCTATTTTAATCACTCAGTTAACTCTTGATTTAATGTCTGAGTGGCTTCTCGAGTAATCTTTGTCAAATCATTCAATCATCCAGTTCTAACTCATTTGCGTGTACATGCGATTAATTAAATATTCCTATTTAATTAATTAAACCTTGTGCGTGCATTCGAACAAGAGTTGTTTAATCCATCTTTATCTTTGTCATGCAAAGATAATTCTTCTGTTTTCGAATACCAAACTTGAAGATTAAATCATTTATTTAATCTTTAATTCTATTTCTAATTTATATCACTCATGTCATTACTAACTATTATCAGAATGCATGACTAATCAGTCAATCTCAACCGTCTGTTGATCTTTCAATCCCAGCCTGTCGTTTGAATAATCAATTTTCTATAAATTGATTTGGTCTTCATCATTCCAATCTCTCTCGAAAACTCGTGAAATCTTATGAATTTTGAGAGCACTTATTTTGAATCTTCGATGTTTTGCTAAATCATTATCTTAGGCTATACTTGCACGAACTTACGAAAAATCTGAGGGCAATTATACTACAATAGCAAAATGGAGAAGGGCAATTAAGATGAATCATGGAAATACGTAGCAATTTGGTGAGATTGTTTAGTTTTATTATGTTTTTAACTTTCCTTTGTTCTTTGTTGCTTAACATTAGATTGAATTTAGATTCATGTTGCATGCTTGCTTTTGATATGTTTCTTTCTGCACTTTCTTGGTGTTACAACTACCACAAGACAAGCACGTTCAATGGTACTATAGTTAAGCTCATACCCTACTAAGGTGCGACTGATGTAGTATACTTCCCTTTCATGACCTTCATCGTCATGTTGTGCAACCAATGCTCCTAGTGATGAATGGGCTACTGAAATATAGAGTCAATGGTCATCCCTCAATAGGTAGCATCAAGATTGGTGGTGTGAGGAGGTAATCCTTAATCAGTTGAAAATATTCCTGACATTTACCTGTCCATACAAAGGGTATTCCCTTTCTAAGTAAATGTTGAAATGGATGTGTCTTATCTGCTAAATGCACTATAAATCTTCTGATGGATTGCAGTCTCCCTTGTAGTGTCCTTAGCTAACTGAGATTAGCTGGTGGAGACATTTCTATGATTTCCTTTACTTTGGTTGGATCGACTTCAATGCCTCATCTGGAAATTATATAACCCAAAATATTTCTTGATTTCACTCCAAACACACATTTCTTTGGATTTAGTCTCACTTTATACTCTTCTAGCCTTTAAAATATCTTGTCTAAAACTTGTAAATGATCAACTCTTATCATTGATTTAGCAATAAGATCATTGACATAATCCTCCATAAGAGTGTGTATAAGGTCATGAAAAATAGTGGTCATGGCACACAGATAGGTTGCTCTAGCATTTTTGAGTCTGAAGGGCATAACATTCCAGCAATACGTTCCCCATGGACATGTGAAATTTTTTTTAGGTTGGTCTTTAGTTGCAATCCTAATCTGATTATATCCTAAAAATCCATCCATAAGGGATAACATCTCATAGCATGTTGTCAAGTCAACAATCATGTCAATGTTCGGCAAAGGAAAGTCATCCTTAGGATAGGATTTATTTATATCTCTAAAATTTGTGCAAATGTGAATGCCCCCTGTTGGTTTGGTGACTGGTACAAGATTGGAAATCCAATCTACATAGTCAATTGATCTAATGAAGCCAACGTCTAAAAATTCTTTAGCTCAGCCTTGACTACTAAAGCAATTTGTTGGTGCATTTTCCTTAATTTCTGTTTCACTAGTTTTATACCTGGTTGCAAAGGAAAATGATGTAGTACAAGTTCAGGATCCAGCCCAAGCATGTTTACATATGACCAAGAAAAATTAATCTATCTTTGCGTAAAGAAGTTGTAGAATTTTGGCTACTCTTCTTTTGTCAATGATGTTGCAAAATATACCAGTCAGGGATTCTCTTTTGTACTTATGTTAACTTCCATTGATTCTTCAACTAGCATGGGTGACTTTTCCTATGCAACAGGGATAATGTTCAAACCTCCATCCTTAGGTGCCTTAGAGAGTTTTTCACCTTCAGATGTGTCATTTTTTTCTTTTTCATTGTCTAAAGGCGCCTTGCGGTTTTCACCTAAAGACTCATCATTTTTATCTTTTTCCTTGTTTTTGTTATTTTTGTGACTGGAGGGTTGAAAAAATTCCCCAAAATATGATTTTTTGTCCAAGTCAATGGTAAATCCAACCTTGTGATCACCACTAGGTATGCCTTCTCGTAATCTGAAGAACTCAATGATTACTTCGTTGTTCTAAAAAATGTCTAAGATAAGTGTGTCTTGTTGGTCCCAATCAATGAGTTGGGGATAAACTAAAGGAATTTCATCATCGGAGTTGTCAAAGTTCAATGGGGTCAAGGTAAAAGCTGAGTTGTTCATGTAGTCACAAAAGTTTCTTACCAAATCGTCTTTGCTCTTTTTCTTGGATATAGGTGGATTCTAAGGTGGTCCTAATGCCAAGGTGCAGTTATCTGAAGGAGATTTTTTAGGTTCCCAAGAGGCAGGATCAGGATATTCCCAATAGTAATTTTTAAACCATTCCTCTTTTGTAAAATTCTTAGGTGGAAAAGAATTCAATGGATTTGGCAAAGATTTCAACATTGAGTCTAGCTCTCCAAATAGCTTATCAAGGTCCATGGCAGAGGTAGAGGATAGGGAATCCCACTCATATTTGTTTGAGTCGGGGGATTCATAGTAGGGTTGGTCAGATAGTTCATCAGATGTCTCAATATCTTCATAAGCACTTACTTCCTCGAGTAAAGGTGATTTGGTACTAGGAATGCCAATCTGAATTAGTTGAAACCCAAGCCCTAAGCCTTTCAGCCATTGAGAAACAATGATTGGTTCAATCCTCCCATCTTGATGTAAGCCTAAACCACTATGTCCATTATATCCCTTGCTCTGCATGATTGTGAAACCTTTTCCATATTGATCTATAGGAATGTGAGGGAAGTTCTTCATGGTCTTCTCTGTACAACCAGGAGGTCACATCTTCTGCATGTATGGCTTATTTTCTTAATTCTCCCCATTTAGTAAAAGTTGTCATGGGAGGGATGTGTATAGTGACCACTGATTGTCTCCTATCTACTATACATAAACCATAGGACTTAGGAGGAACCAGGTGACTAACACAATAAGATGTCTTCATGTGATATTCTCCACAACCCTTGTCTTGGATCTCAACCCTAGGAGTGGAAGGTAGTGATGGCGAAGTGGATGTTCTAGTGAGACTGGATGGATTGATATAATGAGATGAATTAGATGATGAGGCCTCTTGGCTTACAAGCACTTGGTGCTAGGGTGTCTCTCATAGACTGGTGTAATATTGGAATGGATCTAGGTCACCATCTATTGTTATTTTAGTTCCATTGTAGGGAAATTTGAGACATTGATGGTAGGTAGAAGGGACTACCTTCATGGTGTGAATCCATGGTCTACCTAGCAGAAGATTGTATGGAAGGGTGAGATCCAAGACTTGGAATTTTGTCTCCATAACCACGGGGCCAATTCTGATGGGAAGTGTTACCACCAACTTTGATTTGTGTTCCTCATCGTCATAAGCATTAATGACAATTCTTTTGGTTGTGTCCACACATGCTTCTAAGAAACCTAATGCCTTAATCAATTTTAAAGTGCAAAGATTTAACCCTGCTCCTCTGTCTACCAAAACTCATCTTAACTTTAGTTTTGTCGACAAGGAATTCAAGATGTAACAGGTCATTATGATTTGTCTTTTCAGTTGCATAGTCTTGTTTGGACAAAGTGGCATGATGATTATTAGTTAGGTAACCTACCATTTCCTTGAAATGATTAACATCAAGATCATTAGGGATAGTCACACTTTGTAAAGCCTTATCTAAAATGGATTAATGTTAAGGGGAGATACACAATAGTTCCAAGATGGAGATTTGGGCTGGGGTCTTCCCCAACTGATCAAGTAAGTTATACTGTGACTTGGAAGTCTATGGTACCTGGTGTATGGTGGACCTTGGATGGTGATCTTTGTTTGATGAGTGTTAACAACACACTTGGGAGTCTTGTTTATGGTAATGGTATTAACATGCTCATCAGTAGCTCAGATATGATTTACAATAGGGCTACTATAATCATGCTTGACACTAGCATAGTTGGCAGAAGTACTGGTCTTGTTACCCGAACTGGGGGCTTTTCCTTTCCCATGATCATGTATTGGATCAAAAAGGACCTTATGATCAGTGTTTGAAGATGTCAATTTCTATCCACTAACCTGAATAGTTTTATCCTCAACATAATCCTATATGATGTTTTTCAGTTGTCAACAATTTTGTAGGCTATGTCCTTTGGTCTGATGGAAGTCACAAAAGGCCTTGTCATCCCACCAAAATGGTTTGAATTTCCTTAGATCATATTTTCTTGGCTCTTGAATCCGTATAATATTGTGTTGCAACAATTGTTTGAAAACTGACTCTATGGGTTCCCCAAGGGGAGTGAACTCATGTTTTGGAAATTTTCTCTGTTGTTGTGGTCATTGGATGTCTTGGGTAGTGTTGGGGGTTTGGTTGATGATGTTGAGTGTGTTGGTAGAGGGGTTATTTCCTCTAAGTGTGATGATCGGTCCTACTTGTAAATTTTTAGCATCAACTACCCCATCGTTGGTAACATTTTTATTCCGAGACCAAAACTTGTTTCTGTCATTGGGGGTGTTTTGCACATTTGGATTTCTGTTGGGTGTCTTTGTCTTAAGTTCTCCTTTTTCAATAAGATATTTTTCTAGTATGAGATCATTTTCCACTAGTTCTGAAAAGGATGTGCAACAATGTACCCTCAAGTCACCTCTCAATTTTGGGTTGATGTTTTCTTGGAACATAGTGACTTTTTGTTTCTCAGGTATCTCAATAGGACATCGAATGGCTATAGTTCTCCACCTCTGGAAGAAGGAAATAAAATTTTCTCCTTCATATTATGTAGTATGACACAAGGTTGCTATGTTAATCTCATGGTCTATGTTAAAGGAGAATTGTTCAATGAATTTCTCAGCCAGTTCACCCTGTGATTTTATGCCATAGTTAAGACCTGAAAACCACTCTAGTGCAATTCCAACAAGACTTCTCGAAAAGAGTCTCATAAGATAGGTGGGTTCATAGGTGACATCTATGTACATCATAGAAAATTCCCTTATGTGCTCAATTGGATTTCGCTTTCCATTGTATTTAGGCAAGTTTGGTATGACATACCCATGAGAGAAAGGTGTCATGTACAATGATTTATTGAAGGGAAATGGGAATAAATCCTTTGCAAAAAAGGTTTTCTTGTTAGACACTACCATGTCGTCCATCTGTGTTTGAAGTGCATGCATTTGTGTCTGCAAGATGTCAACTTGAGTTAATGATGTGTTGGTTGGATTATTCGGATTTATGTACGTGTTTTGGAATCCAACATTTTATGACAGGTTTTGGTTAAATGTCAGTATGTAAAGTGGATTTTGATTTGGAATCTATAAAAATGGATTTTGATTTGAGGTTTGTGTAAATGGATTTTGACTCAAAATATGTGAAAATGGATTTTGACTCAAAATCCGTGAAAATGGATTTTGACTCAGAATGGGTCGGTTTCCATATTGGAAAGAGGGTATGCCTCTTTTCTGTGAAACCCCAATCTTTGGTATAGTACTAGGGACATTAACACTAGGTATAGCTCTGTCTGTGGAATAGTACTAGTGACATTGAAACTTGGTATAGGAGCTTATGTTCTATATTTTTTGTTCCCAACAAGAGGACCGGAGGGATTGGACGATGACACCCCTATGGTGAAATTTATCCCCTGTAGGTGTTCCAAATGGAGATGTGTGTATCATTGAGGCACTCTTTGTAGGTCCTCCAAATGGTATGGCAGTAATCACTTGAGGTATATTAGCACTAGTGGTAGTGGTGTTTGTTCCCTGAGTAGATGTAGTTTGTAGGGTACTAATATCAAAACCAAGGGGTAAATTGGCACCTTCTGCTAGCAATTTCGCTAAGTATCATTGAGGATCATTTGCTAGATATTCATCTACGAAAGAAGAAAACTCAGGGTCTTCTATAGTAGCATATATGTCTTCCACACAAATGTGTCCTTGTGAGTCTTTAGTAACTAATTTTTCTAACAAATTCTTGTGAGGTCTAGATGAAGATGTCCCTAAAAAGGGGTTTGAGAATGGATTGATGAATTCATTTGGATCAACCATCTTTTCTATTTCTTTCCTTTTTTATCTTGTTTCAACCATGTAATGTAGGCTCAAAGTGCAAGTGATGCAAAAGCTAAGTCTATGGATGATTATGAATCTAATCTATGTTTTTGGGATTTTTTGAATATAAAGGATGAATGTATGCAACTATTTTTTTGGTATTTTCTCTAAAAATAAGGTATGGCTAAAATGATGCTATCCTAGGATGATAATGTCTGAATATGCAAATATCTATGTGATCAATTTGGAAGACTCTAAAAGAGGTTATCTATCAGCTAAAGCTTAACCCACGGTTTCAATTTAGTTTTGACAAGGAACCTTTGTAGGACTGGGATGAAAAGATAAGGTGAGCTCCCAAACTAGACTGACGAGCTAGAAGGACTCATGTGTAGGAAAAAAGATATGATGACTAGGTTCAATGACAATGTTTGTTGAATCAAGGGTTTATCCAAAGCTTGAAAGGGTACGTCTATCCTAAAATATGTAAAAGATGATCTCTCTAAAGGAAATAAAGACCCCTAAGATGAAAGTAAGTGATTTTAGTGGAAACCTTCTTCATGATTTCTAATTCTAGAAAATGCATGGGTTGACTAGAGAAATCTTGCAATCCTTCCTTTTGATCTGTTGCATACATGACTAAAAACAACTCCTTGTTCTTCAAATCTCTAATTGGGCAGCCCTCCATTAACTTCAAAAATATTATTGGGTGGCCATTCTTGGACTTTGAAGGTCTCCAAATAAATCTCCTTTTTGCAAGCTTTTGTAGTAGAGGTAAGATCTCTTCATTGTATTCTGCACATTTTGCAAGAAATAATCCATCAATTCTTTCCTTAAAGAAACATCCTTTGCTAGGATTTGAAGTGATGGTCCTCCAACTAAGGATATTTTGAAATAGATAGGCGGCTTTCTCTTTAGAACTGGTATTTTGGGGGGGTTTTGAGAGACAAATCTTTCTTGAGGAACTTCTAAATCTAAAAGGCTTCCAAACTAATTTTCTCCCTTCCCTAATGCCACCTATCCCCAACAATGGCTCCAAAAATGATGGGGTCATTGTAATCCTCATCATTTAATTTATCAATCCAAGGTGGTTTCCATGGCTATATGCAAGAGAGAAAGTAGAAAACTTGTTTGACAACAAATTCTACTTGCATAAATAAATCCTATTTGCATGAAAGTAAAGTTGCATGAAAGAGAACTAATCTTAAATCCCATTTGTATGCAAGGAAATTTGCATGAAATGGAACTAATCTAAGGAAAAATTTCATGAATTGAAAAGACTAAACTACTTCACAATTGCTGGAAATGAAAAGCTCTCTTGGATTCAAATTTAATCTAAAAATCTAGAATTACATTGCTGGTAAATGAAACTAGATCTATCCTATTTACTCAGGCTAAAAAAAGTCTTTCTAATCCCCTTATTTTCTCCAATGATTACATTGTATTTACAGAATTCATATTCTATATCAATCCACTAAGAATTTGGATCCAAGATCCTATTTTTGAGGGGCCATTTATAAAACTTTAAGAAACTTGAAGTTGTTGTCCTTCATCACGCCACTTTTGTCTCAGTCATTTTCTGACACATACTGCTCCTTCCCTGATATAAATCACACCAAATTCTCAAAAGGGTTTTTATATCTTCAAGATCATTTTGAAGTTTTGAATTTCATTGAAAAATGAGGGAGATATCAACGTTTTACTGAGACTATGTTTTTCAGAATTTTTGGGCACCTGATTTGTAGGAAGTCTTCAAGTTTGAATGTGAATGAAGGAATTATTCTTCAGCTCAGTCGACCAAATCATTGATCTTTAGCATGAATAACATGCTATAATAATGCAACAACAATTGATTGATGTGGTAACTTGATTTATCTTTGGTGGAAGAAGGAATCATAAAATGTAATAACTATGAGAGATCTTTGAACTCAACATTAAACAAATACTCATCCCATTAATTTAGGAATGAATGATGCTCCATGATTTTTCATGAATGTAGGAGTGTGTTGGGAGTCTTCTCTATTTTCTCATTACTTCTTTAAAGCCTTCTAAAACTTTCAGGAGTTAATTGTCTCAAGTGTAGAGCTCTTTGTTGCAAGTGTCTAATGAAGCTTCTTCTTACCATGAGTTATTTAATAACTCATTTATCTACATTATATAATATTAAACACTTCATGGAGACATATTAGAGGAAATTTGGATCACATTTAATTACTAAAAATAAATCAAACATTTACTTTATATTCTACTTTAAACAAGCTAAAGAACTTTCAATCATCACTCAAATCCACTTTAGCATTAATGCATTAAGAAGAAATAAATAATTTTTTTGGATAAAATATCAAATAATTTATGGTCTCATCAAAATATCAGATAATTTATGATCAGTAAGATCTATGACTAGGGTTCCTATCACTATTACTGAATGATTCCTAAAGGATGTAATTGTGCAAATTTTGAGCAAACTTTATAGTTTATGTCCAAGAATCAACGAAAAAGGATAAGTTAGATACTGATTTGACTATTTGTTCTTGGTCTATGAGAGTAAATTCTGGTTTTTTGATACTCAAGCAGATGCATTATAGAATGTAACAGTTGCAATTTTTTGGTAAATTCAGACTTGAGTATCAGACACATGCAGTTTTATTTGAAACAGATGTGACTCAGGAACTCAATTGTGACTCAGGACTAATCAGATGTAGTTTTTAAGATTCTGATTGTACTAGTAAAAACTAGATCAGATTTGTGACAGGGGCATATGCATCATTCCAGATAGCAGATGTGGCTCACCTATTTAGATGCATCAGATAATGTAACAATTGTGTGTTTCTAGTAACAAAGGTAATGACATATGCGACTAAGATATCAAATGCAGTTTTATACTAAGTAGATGCGAGCTACTTTGACAGATGTGACTCAAGTTTAAACAGATGCAACTCAGATTCTAGGACATGAAAATTGGACTCAGTTTCTAACAGATGCGATAGACCTTTTAACAGATGCGACTCTATGTAATAGTTGTGTTTTCCTAGTGAATAGTTGTGGTTTTCCAGTGAATGACAATGTAAATTGACTCTATTCCATAATCAAGTTTTGGAAAATAATGAAAACAATCAGAAGACAATGCATTTTTAGTTTGACGATCATGAACATGTGTATTTCCAAAAAAAAAGTACAATCCTAAGGCTGTGAAGGACAATATTTACTGAGTTCTCACTCGGGTTTTACCCCAGCTACACTTATTCAAGGTGGATGACTAGTAGAATGACCCCACTGGCTCCCCTCCACAACTCAACACTTCATTCAGGGCAGCCAAGCTCCAGTACCCATGAAACTCCCATGGCATACTTCTCATTTCTATAATGAACAATAAAAATGTGAGACGACTTCACAGGTTTGACCTACTGCACCAGTAAATAGAAGGTTTTTAGCTTAACTAGAAACAAAGGTGTTTAGTAAGGGCATTCTGTTCATGGGGTATCATCCATGTAGCAAGAGACCATTGCTTCCCTTCTTGTCGAAATAATACTTGTGATACTTGAGCTTTCCTCAAGTACCCACTTTTATATACCGACTGGAAGTCACTCGTGTTTAGCGTGTTACTGGTCTGAGTCATATTGGGGTGAGTACTTTTTTCCACCAAGAAAGGCTCAATTTCTAGAGTCAGTAATAGGTTCTCTTGCACCTAGGATGACACGAATGTGCAAGGGGAGAGGATACTTCTATATACCGAATCGTGGGAGTAATAAAATAGCATGCTTTCGCACCAAACATAGTAGATAGTAGTAAATTTTAAACCAAAATGAAAATATTCTAATCTATCAAGCAGTCTATTTCAAAATAGTCTTTGACACACGCCCTGCAAAATAATTCATCAGTAGTTTGTAATTTATCTTCGGCGATCATCTTGTAAAAAGGTTTCAAAAACTTGTCTTCTATGCTACGTCCTGCAAACACTATGTTAACTCCTTCAAACATGCGCTACAAACCAAAAATTAGCTAAAATAAAAAACACAATGAAAAATTGTAGATCAAAAATTGAACCCAGAAATTTGACTAGTCAGATGCGTCGTTCAAAGCAGCAGATGCGTCGCTGATTTTCACCAGTCAATTGTGTCATGATAAACCATGAATGCATCAAATTTTTTTATGTGTAGTTGTATTTGGTAGGTGCGGTTCGTAATATCAGTTGTGTCGTTTCATCTGTCAGGTGCGTTGTTCCATACGATACTTGCAAAAATTGAATAAACGTCTACGGATTTGTGAAGAACATATCTTCACATCGGGTTCACCAATGTAACATCATGAAAATAGGAAAGATTAAAAGAAAACAACAGTGCAATCAAACTCTAATGCAATCTAAAGTTAAACAACAAAGAACAAAGGAAATAACTAAAACATAAAACAATCTCACCAAAGATCAATGTAACTCCATGGATAACCTCTGTTGTCCTTCTCCATTTTTCCATGAAGGTATTCCTGCCCTCAAATTTTTAGTATTGCGTGCAAGTATAGCCTTGATAGATGTTATTATAGCAAAATATTGCATATTAAACAAGTGCTCCAAAATTCATACAATTTCAGGAGGAGTTGAAATGATGAAAGACAGGTCAATTTATAGAAAATTGATCATTTGAATGAGAGGCCAAGATTGAAAGATAAAAAGATGATTCAGATTAAAAGATTCGACATGCATTAAGATAAGTGTTAGTATTGACATGAGTGATAAAACCTAAGGATACAAATCAAGATTAAATAATGATTTAATCTCTAGTTGGAAATATTCAAAAATTAGAAGAATAATGTTTGCATGACAAAGATAAAGATAAAATAACATAAATGATCCGTTTGAATGCACACATGAATTAATTAATTAAATAAAGATATTTAATTAATAAACATGTACATGCATGATTTAACGAAAGATAACTGACTAGTTATGATAAAGAGTTTATTCGCGAAAGACACTCAGACATTAAATCGGGAGATAACTAACTGATTCAAATAGTCAAGTGGGAATTAATACTTAGATAACTTAAACATTTATCTAAATATAGAAGAATGTGTTTAAAATAGACTTTTATGAATTAAATGAATATACTTAGATAACTTTATGTTGTGGGTCTTTGAGGAGTAATTAATTGAAGTGTTTTCATGTTGGAGATATTTTTTTGGGTCCTCACTAAGTTGTGGCTGACTTTGGTTGATTCGCATTGATAATCTTTATTAATGATTTTCATTGATAGTTTATATTCATTTTGTTATTTCTTTGTGGCCGACTTGTAGCAGTGAAATCACATGTTGTGGATATATAAGAGCAATTTTTTATTCGAATTCAAGTGCGTGAATGTATGCCAATGGATGTTGAGTGTGTGTATGTGAAAATATCATTTGAAGGTAGAGTAGGGTGTGAAGAATTGTGAAGAAGTGTGAAGAAGAGTGAAGTAGTGTTCATGTGCTTAATTGGAACTATAATCATGCATTAGCAGATGCTATTTTCTCAGTTCAAAATATGGATGGATTTAATCCAAATATCTTTGTAGGAGAGTTTCTTCCATTTTAATTGAGCAGTGAGCTCTAGGAAGTGTTCCTGAATGCATGTGCATTCACCATATTTCATTTTCATTATAATTCTAATAGGGTATAATCTTGTGGACTGACCTCCACCATGGTTTTTCCCCTAATAGGGTTTCCACGTCAAAAAATATTGGTGTTATGTGTGTTTATGATGTGTTTTTGATTTATGCTTTCATGGTTAATTTTAGATCTAAGAATAAGGTTAATAAGTTGAATAAGTTTTGAATTTATGTGACAGCTGATTCACCCCCCCTCTCAGTTGTCTACCCTTGTATTTCCAACAACCACATCAAAAAAAATCTTCAATATCAAGAAGTTGGATATCAAAACCAACAACCTCAACAACAAGATCAATCACCACAAGGTCAATTTAAACAAGTACAAATCTCACAAGGTAACAAACGTGAATACACTCCTTTGGGAGAGCCAATTGAATCCACATTACACAAGCTAGTTGATGCAAAACTCATCACTCTTCCAAAATTAAGTGCTTTCAAATATATCATGCACTTCCCTTAGAATAAGGGTAGATATTATTGTGAGTGTCATAGAGACGATCGTCATAAAACATCAAATTGTATTCGAATCAAAAATATCATCCAAGACCTTCTTGATCAAGGAATAATAAGTTTTGATGACAATGATCAAGATTCAACCATTAATGATAGTAGTGATAATATTTCCACCACGATTATCGAAAAAAATGATCAAGATCTATCCATCAATGAGCACCTTAAAGATGTTTCTACCCCATCCAATGATCAAATCAACATGCATCAAGAGTCACTTTTCAATCATGATCAAAATTCACCAATAATATCCAACAATGATCTATTTCAAGGAGTGTTAGAATTATTTGATCCTATTGACATAATCCAAAATCCATCCACCAAGGATCATGTTGACAATGTATCTACACCATCCATGAGTTAGAGGACATATCTCAAAATTTATTCCAAAGCATGATCAACATCTTTCACCAAATCCTAGAAATGGTCCTTTCTAAGAAATATTGACATCCTTTGACCTCATGGTTGCAGATATTGAAGGAATCCTCAACTCCACACTTGATCCAAATCCACTCAAAGCTCAAGAGGATATTGAGCCACTTCACATTCCTAATGAAGCTATCCAGGAACCCTTTGTAAGCAATCCATCCTTTGAAATTGACCCATGTCAAGAACTTGATCCAAAACATGTCAAAATAAATTCCGAAATCATTCAAGATCAAGAATTCATATCTCCAAGATACTAGAATGATCTAATGGATTCTCTCCAATCTATACAATCTCACAAATGATGATCATATCCATATAATACATACTCCTCTGTCTACCCATAAGATGTTTTCTTTGGATGGACACATAAATTATCTTCATTTAGAACAAGATTCCTCTACTCTTGACATTATTACACAAGAATAGGAGGTTATTGATTCCTATAGTCAGGTTAGGTTGTCAACAACAGGATCAAATATATCCCAAATTTAGATTGAGGACATCGTGTATGAAGATATCAAGCATTATCCACTCAAGGAAATAGGTCAGACCAAATAGGATATTTTAGAGTCAATAGAGCAAAAAATTGAAATAAAATCATCTGTAGTAGTCATTTATCAGAGAATTCTTGCTAAACAGGATATATCAAAACATACAAAATCAAAGCATGAAGGTACTACTTCCACCATACTTGGGGCAACTTCATCTCAAGCAAACATCAACATAGGAAGCACAAAGAATCCTTATGATGAAACCAATTCCAATACTACAACTAGCTACATCATGAATCTTCATCCACCCATCACCCCATCCATGAATTGGGACCAATATCAAAAGAAAGATTTGAATCAAAGCACAAAGAAAATTATCAAATAAAAAGAAGTTGAGAAGCATAAAGGATAAATAAAATACACATGGATACCAAAGAATACAAAGAAAGATTATCCCTATCAAAATCCATTAGTTAAAGAAACTATGGGGAAAAATAAATAAGGGAAAAGTATCCATCAAAGATGTCCACAAAAGCAAAAGCAAGATTCTCAAGCAACGTACAAAGTATATCAAGCAGTTGGTCCTAATTCCAAGCACACTTTTGTATCCACCCATCATTTCTCATCTTCCCAAGTTTGGAGAGTTAAAGGTTCCAAATTGACAACCAGTCCATCTTCTATTCCTAAACACACTCCACCATCCATGCCTCCATGCATGATATCCAATTCTCACATTGACCATGTATTGGCAACAACCCTTCATCATAAGAATTTAGAAGGCACTTTATTGTGATGTGTGCATAAAGAAAGAGTTAACTCTGGTATCAACAAAGTAGATCAAGAATCTCAAAAGTTGCATTCAAGTGCATGTATCTTGGCAAAGAAAATTCTTCAAGTAGGATATCAATGGAACATTATGACATAAGCATCTACATCAACACCACTGGGTGATTCGGCATGAGCTTAAAATCTTTCAAATTTTTTTTTAAATCATGAAAATAGTAAAGATAAAAATTGTCCTCCAGTGAAAACCACTATGGTGGTACTTTGGGCAGGTACCATGATGAAAACCTGGCAAACATGCATCATGTGTAGAATTGAGCATCTACATGTGCCAATTCAGGTGAAAGCATCTTATCTTATCCATAATAAATCCAACATTCCATCTATCTTATCCATAATAAATCCATTCATCCATGAACCATTTATCCAATCCATTTTCATCCATCTACATCCATCTTCCAAATTATCTTGATCTTGATAAAGTTTGGTGTACACTTTACACTTGCTTATGGTAAACATCTTGACATGGGTTATTTTCATTGATCCTATCCTACCCAACATTATTTGAGCCATGAAGCACTATCCAAATGAGCATCCTTTGTTAGAAAACCTTATCTCATCACAAGATAATCCTTGGAATCCTTTGTGTGCTTACCATATCCATCCATCCATACATCTATCCAAGCATCTATCTATAGCATTGCATACATTGCTAGACATTGGGGGAAAATATTTACATCTTGCTTTGAGAATAAATCTTGGTCTATATCTTCCAAATTATGTGGTGATCTAAACATTGGAAAACATGAAATTAAATGGGTCAAAACACTTGTAAGCCAAAAAATCCAAATCACTAGCATAGTGCACATTTTGGCGAGAAGATGTTCCTTATCAAGCTTTATCTTTCATCGAACATAAATCCAAACAATCAATATCAGTTGTATCTAATGTGTGCCTCAATGTCACATCAAATCATACAAACAAATTTTGTTCCAAACCGAGCTTCAAAATATTGATCAATCAAATCCTATCAATCCATCATCATCTCGGGATATCCTTCCCAATCCTCATGTTTCTTAACACTATCCTTGCATTGTTGTGTATCCTCAACAATGTTATCATTATCAACCCATCAATCTGATCAATCAACCCTAGTGGTTTTCAACAAAATCCCAAATAGATCACTAATATCATCACACATATCCATATCCAAATCATCAAAACCATTCAAAAATCCAAAAACATTCAAATCATATCAAAATCCAAAAACACTCATAAAAAATAGAAAAGTAAAAAAACATGGTATTTGAACTCCGCTGTCTCTGATCTTTTAAACGTAGGCAAGACTAATCTTTGATTAGCCCTTGAGACACAAAAACAAAAACACATTTAAATACACATGTTAAGATAATTTTGGGCTTTGTGTGAGTTGATTTCATAAAGAAACAAATATTTTGTTGTGATTTTACTATAGGCGGCCAAAAACTCAGAGTTTAAGGGTTTGGTGTAAAAAAATGTAAATTCAAGCCATTCCACTGGGTGGGATTCAAAAAAACTTGGTGGAATGGAATGGTTAGGCATAGGGTGTTGTTCTATGTAGGATTTAGGAGCGGGGGGTTGAGTTTTGAGGCCTTTGATTGCTGCTCTAGTTGAAAATTGCATGGATTTTGGATTGAAATGAATGGCTATAGGTTGGAGTTGGCTTAAAAGGAATTGATAAAGCATGGGAGATGATTTTTTGAGTATGTGTAGACATATTTTATTGTGTTTGAAGAATTGGTAAGGTGATATTTGGCCTGGGGTATTTATTTTCAATAAACCCTCCCTATGTAAGCATAATTAAGCCTAAAACAAGGGTTTTGTATCTTGATGCATTAGTGAGTGTTTCTTTTGGAATAATTTTTTGATTTAGACCATTTGGAGTTAGAGAAGAAAATTTTAATAGGTTTTAGCGGTTTTTGAGGGAAGTTTCACCAAGTTTCTTTGTTAATGTGGCCTAATTGGGCCTTGTTGTTGTAGGACAGTTAGTTTTAGAAGGGTACTTTACAAAACAAGTATATTTGGTTTCCTGATATGTTTGAGAAGGCCCAAATGGGTCCTTGAATCTATGTTCTATTTTGGAAGATTCAATATGTTTTGAAAATTCTAACCATTTTTGTCATTGTGGAGTGCGACAAGCGAATAGGCCTCTTATGAGTGGGTATTTGGAAAAGTGTGAATTTAGTGTTTAAGGGAACTTTCTTTGGATTGAATCATCCATTTTTATGATGTTAAAAGTGGTTTGAGGATTCAGTAAGAGTTTGGAACCTAGATTGCAATTTTGGGTATTTTGTAGCTTGTGGAACCAAGTTCTTTGTGAAGGGTATGTTGAGTAAAAAATGGATGAACAAGGAAAATTGTTTGAGTTTGGTCAAGTTGTGATTGTTTGAAGGATTTGGAACCCCTTTCTTTGCATCACCAAGGGAACGACCAAAGTGGTAATGAGCTAAATCCAAGCTCTTCCAAACTGCTATATAATTTGTGATTGCAAGGAAAGTTTGCAATCAACGGGAAGTGGTACATGATAGCTCTCCCCCAATATCTTTATGATGAATAAAGCCCTTGTTCTAAAGGTTGGGATACCTCTTGACAAGGTTTATCATTGTATCCCATAAACCAGATGTCCTTACTACAACCCTTTGTTTAAAAATGCCAAAATCCTTAATATTTGTTGGTGCAAGAACAATCGTTATGAAGCCGCCCCACATTTTTACCATTCATAGTAGAAATAAAATAAATCCTTAAGGTCTTTGGATCTTTATTATTTTTATATTTGGTGGTCTGGAGAAGTGTGTTTAGTGGAGGGGAGCTAGTTGTAAGGAAAGCTAGATGCGGAAGCAACTCTCCTAACATCAAAACCTTAGGGAAGAATGCAGAGACTCTTTTAAATTTTACAGTTACAGTCCAATTAAGATGCACTTGAAAGAAATAATAGAAATAGAGTATTTGACAAACACATATGAACACCAAATATATGTGGGAAAACCCTTATGGGAGAAAAACCCACCACACCAAGAGAAGTCACTTTGTATTACAATAATAAAGATTACAAACAAAGTTCTGACTTATCTTTCTGATGTCAGTTTACAGTAGCATTCACCATGAACAACCTAGTTACAAAAAATTCACGTTATAGTCTTCACATAATAGAATTCATCCATTGATCATACAACCACACAGCAATCCATCGATCCATCGAACCAGATGTCATCTACTATTCCAGACTATATTCATGTCGTTCCTGTCTATTGAGCTTCCTCCCAGAACTGTCACAACGAACTGTCTTCCAATGGTTCCCATTCGGCTTCTCTGATTGGTTGACTACAAGCCACATAGGATAGTCTTCACTCGGTCAAAAGGCTTCAATTTGTGTTGGCATGTCGGTGAGACACTAACTGTGTCTCCCTGATGCCACACAACTTAACATTCAATATCGCCAAGAGTTCACCTATCTGCAAGATGTCATACCGAGTCCAGAAGACTATCACTAAGACTTCCTCGTATCGCCAAGACCTCATACCGAAGTTCTTCACATGTATCACTATCACCAAGACTCATCACTATCGGTGAGATGTCATACCGAGGCTCCATAAGTCACATATACATGAGTGTTCACATCAGCAAGACAATCGTCTTTCATTGACAGAATATACCGAACTTCTAAGACTCTCCCTGAAGACTTCAAAAGAAACGATGTTGGTGAGACTTCGTTCATCATTGAGACTTCACACTGAGACCTCCTTCGTTATCCCGATGACTTCAATGCAAAACCATTCGGCAGGACATCACACATCGGTAAGACTTCTTACCGAGCCACCACATGTTACTCCGAGTGTATACTTTCAGCAAGACAAACCAACCATCGCCAAGAGTTCATAGAGAAACCTCCATGTTACCCTGAAGACACCAAGAAAATTCTATCGGCGAGACATTCCTATCGGTAAGACTTCTTACCGAACACCCAAGACACTCCCCGAAGGCTTCAACAGAAAACGCTGTCGGCAAGACATTAGCTATCGCTGGGACCTCACACCGAAGTAAGCCTTTCAGCCAAGGGTCTCCCTGATATACAATATGAATGGCCTGCTGGATAGAGATCTCCTCTCGGTATAGGGTTACAACGAAAGTCACAAGTCACAGTGATAAGCTCCTTCAGCATGCCTTAAACATTGTCTCGGCGACCTATACAAACCACAAGATCCAAAGCTGCTAGTCAGCCAAACCCAAAGCATGTCACACCAACTTGCCTCTCTGAGAGGTTTTAGCCTATGAGATTGAGGAATATATTTCCAAAAATCTCCCACTTGACGAAGATCACACAGGCACCTCTAGAGCACAACAAAACTACTGAAAATCATGGGCACTAAGGCCCATTGAACTGACACACCACCTGAACTTGTCTGTGTTCACTGGCTTCGTCAATGCATCTGCAACATTCTCTAGAGTATCAAATTTTTCCAAACTGAC